>JAECUM010018432.1:0-16613 GCA_016617855.1 Megalonaias nervosa | reverse complement strand
CTGACTGTTATAAGCTTGATGACATGCATAATATCGGTATCACCTGCTCCATGCCGTGATGTTCCCTCAGCGGTTCCTCCTACTATTCTCTCGCCTATAAGATCGCTTTCCAATGCGCCAATCACGTTCCTGTGTCTTATATTGTTTATTCTGAAATCTATAATGTGTCTACTGAATGCCATGGAATCCAGCATTGCAGAAATAAAGACTGAAAGATGATCAGTATTTGCCATCTTAAAACAGTTTTGAGTCTATCAGAACAATTGAAGACTGACTGACGTGTGTTGTTTATCCGAACTGTGATATACATAGCTAAAATCTCATTCGAGACGCCTATGTTGCGGGGTACCAAAGGGGGAAGTCGTTATAGTCAAATAATAATAATAATAATAATAATAATAATAATAAATAGTCTCAGTATTGAAATAAAACTGTTTGTTTTAGAGGATACAGACAAATATTTGTTAATAAAAGATCATGAAATATCATTTTCTTTTGTAGTATACTTTGGGTGTTGTTTTGGTCTCGGTGTACACGTGCTCCCCAAAATCTGTGTTGATACTGATGATTGATGTATGAGTCTGGCGTCACCTGTTCATTAAAATGTACAATTGTGCTGCATTCAAATCATTCCGGAATACACTTGCGGAGAGTTTGGACACTTCTCGGTATTTGGTTACAAGCACATCAAGCAAGAAATTCAGAATGGTAACATGACAGAGAGTTGTACTATTCCACGTGGATTTGCAAGTCACCAAACATAGGATTTGATCCGGAATAGTATGTACATATCGCCAAAAGAACCATTCAGCCGACGGTAGCTCAACAGCCGCGAGAAATACGGTACGTGTATAAAATACTCACCGATGGTTGCGGACAAGATTGTCTGCAGAATTTTGCAGGTTTTAATGAATTGGCTATATCAGTCTCTAAACCGCCACTAATTAAATATCTTTAGAGGTATGGGGCTGATTTATCGGCTAAACGTGTAGGGAGTTTTGCTTAAAAACACCAGTACGGATGAGATTAGTTTCTTCAAGGTGACGGAGAGAGAAGAAATAATACAATGCACAACATATACAAAGGATGTAGACACTTCCAACCTATGGAAAATACAGATGCCTTGAGGAGGGCATCATAGTTAATGAATTTGTTTTAGATTATATTCCTTATTTATTATTTTCCATGTATTACATCAGAAAAAGGATATTTAAAACCACTGTTTCACAGAACTATTCAAGGGAACATTGCTGCAGCTGACCCTTATATATAGAATCCGCAACCCTTTTGTCCATTTAGACTCATCGTGAAACTTAGTTTAACTGTTATGGTGAAGAATTATTTGTATATTTATACATAGATCAGATCTATACTTTATCTACAGTGCATCCGATGAGTGCGTTTAGTTTCTGTTTTACAAAATACACTCAAATTTGTGTTATTGGAAAGAGGAAAATGATGGTTTCTGTCAATGTAATACAGTGTTGCTGTCCAGTATCATAATACAGATAGTAATATCAGTATAATTTTAAATTATGACTAGAAGAGAAGAAATCAGACTTACTTATTGCCAACTTTAGTAGGTTTTTAATACTCAGTAAAACAATAAGATCACCTACCGACAGCTTCACACAAAAATGCACACACTGTAAAGCACTATTTTTCTAACTATGAAACTTCTAAATGATAATAATAATAATAATAATAATAATAATAATAATAATAATATATTCGACTGCAATGTAAATATGATGCTATTTGCTATTTACATGTTTTCCTTTTCTCATCACTGTATGTACCCCACCATCGTTCCTTTTACAGTAATGAGAATTAAAAGGAAAATTTATATTCTATGAAAAATTGGAAGACAATTGGATTATCATATTAACAATATTTCAGCTGGAGATTCTTTTGATTATTGTTGTAATGAAATTATAATCAGTATTGAAAAATAAAATAAATCTCTTGCCAGTATTGTTAATGAGTGTAATTATTTATTATATCATTAAGTTCAGAGATATGTAAAATTGTTTTGTGTTTTTATAGTCATGAAAATCTATTTCATATCAGGTGTACTCCTTCAACCAACGAGTTTTATTTAAATCTTGATAATATTTGAAATTTTATAATAATTAAAATTAAAATTCAAAATGTTTAAATAAGTAGACAATAACATAACTTTATCCATATGCACAATTTAAAAAGGTGGGGATTGTACCTTCCTGTCTGTTTGTTTGTCTGTCCTCCATTAGTAATGCAATGGATAAATTACACCATTAGTTCACTGGCTTGAAACTTTGGGATATGATTGGGGATAATTTTTGGATATGCATAGTGGTTTTAGAAATGCAATTATGAATCATGGGATGGGACCCATTCTGGCGATAGTTATCTTGTTTAAAACAAAATCTAAAGAATTGAAGTCTTGTAGGTACGGATCTGAAAGTTGTTTTGTGTCATCTTTAAAGCCAGTGCTATAACATATGCATCTGACATTTGGGTTACACTCTCTGGTCTTGCCCCGGGCATGGTCCCTGTATATAAGCTTCCCCCGCTTCATAACTTGGAAACTGTTTAGACCCCTCCCAATAGTTACATATAGGTCTCAAGGACATTTATCCAGAACAAACCTTAGGTTGTGCCCCTGTAATGGTAAATTATTCATGGTTCATAACTTGGAAACTGTTAAGATTCCCACCCTAGAATTATACCCTTGATGGACACGAAGGCATTTATGCACATGTACATCCAACACATTTCCTAGGTCATAACCACGGTGTATTGACTTGCCCTTGGCTCATAACATTGACACTGTGAACATTCCTTCCATACAACTATACACTGGTATGCAATGACTATATATGACAACAGAAATACACATTTACAGTATTTAAAAATTTGTCCCGGAAACAGGCCATGTCACTACTCATATTGACTGGAAGAGTGGTGATGTGATATGCCATGCCATTTACCTAATTCTAGGTATTTCCCCGTATCTCTTGTGAAAACTGTAATGGTGACACTGCCCACATATATCCTGAAGAAAATGTGGAATGAGTTTGTATTGATGCTTATGTAATTTTGTATCTTTCGATGTTATTCTGCTTGGAATGTTTACTGAAACTAGCCTGTTAACAGGATAGTGATTTGTAAATGTTTATCAGAACAAGAATGTGTGTTGTTCTTTCTTACAGGTCAAGGTCACATATTAAGGTTGCAATTACTTTTAGTAAGTATGTTGTTTGTAACTGTGAATTGGACAGAAGCAGTTGTATGAAGACTAGTTAACTTTCTATTTTCATGGTTCTCATTTGAAGGTTAAAGGTGAACATTACTGCATTTCTTTGGAACTATAAGCTGTAAACATTTAAATGCACAAAGAGACATAAAACTTTGTATAGTAGTACTTCATGACTTGTAACTTGGCACTTTCACGGAACTATCTTTAAGGCAAGGTGTCGGGTCGTAGGTCAATATAGCTCAATTTTAACTATTATGTGTATCAATAGCACAATTTTATCAGCAAGATCAAACGACAGTGAAGGTTACGCACGTTTTATTTAGGATTTAGCTCAATGTCGGAAAGGTAATTTAATTAAACTTATGTTTAACTCATAACTTTCGAATGTATCATTTATTTTTCTTGGTATTTTCATCAATGTTTCGATGACAGATCAACATTATCTATGTTTGTGTCAAGGCTTCAGGTCTTACATTTATCAAGGATAGTGAGATGAAACTGTGAGTATTAATGTATCATGACCTACGGTCATCTCACATAACACATTTGTATGATCCAGTATTAAAGGTCACAGAATTACGTAAGTTGGTGTTTTGCTCCATTCGCTACCTTATGGGTACCCAGAAACCCGACCTTGCATCCAACCCCAGTGACAAGCTACCCCCAAGCCACCCATGTTACTGTAGGTTATCTAATAAGGCCAAGCAGCATTTCCATAATTTTCTGTGCTAGTCTGTATCGATTGTGGAGGGAAAAATCTCTGCATAGAGCGAGGCAAAAGATCTATAGTAACGATCAATATATACACGCTACTAAGCCTACTGCAATGAATGAATAAATGTTCTATAGTGTTTCTGCTTTGTATTGACTTTTTTTTCCAAAGTGTGCTATTTGTATATTGTTCATTTTCTGTTGGTGAAAAAGAAAAAACATAGATGGGTGCTGAATATAGTTTGTATTTAATGCTAGGAGTGGCTTAATGTAGCAAATATTGAGTGACAGACAGGGAATTGATTGCAAAGTATTATGAACGCGTTAATTGTTGTCGCTAGCAATGACGTAATCCTGCCAAAAGATTGGAAGATCAGAGATACAGCAGAAAAAGGCAATTCGCTGTGTCGTTTGAATGCGTCATACAGACTCATAAAAGAGGCCCAGACAATGTTGTTCAAAGCTATCCAAAACAAACCCAGAGTACTTTAATAGCTGATCAATTTGACTGTGACCTTAGAAATATATCGAAATAAGGTGAAGAAAATGTAATGTGTCGAATTTTGAGGACTTATTGAAACTTAAGGTTGAATACATTGTGCATTAAATATTAATCATAGTGAAGCCAGAAAAGTCTTTGAGAAAGGTCACTTTGACATTCCCCTTGTTTCATCTGTGAAACATAAAAGGGCCTACGTTTCAGGACCAGTGGAATTGACCCAGTCATCGTAACGGTATATTGACAGAGAGTACATTAGAACCACCGACCGCATCAGTTTGTAAAGGACTGCATGTCAGATAATTGATCTTCATAGGAATGCTGATTGCATCGTATCCTAGGCTGTCAAAAATCTGATGAAAGACATGATGATTTTGGGAAAAAATTAGGGACAGTTGCTTTAGATTGGTCAGTTAAAATGAAGGAGTACACTTTGGGAATCATCTGAATTTATAGGTAGAAACTTTAGACAAGATTCCTTAGTCCGATTTTGTCTTGTGAGAAGACAAACAGGTCCGACTCCGGGTGGGAAACCTAAGTATAGAGTTTTCTCTCGTTAAAAAGTAGAGATGCCAGATAGCTGTCTTGAAAGGAAAATACAGGCTATAAAGCTAGGACGCACGATTGTGTGGCAAAAAAAAAAAACAGCATTAAGGTACGCAATTCTAAAGCAGCACTTCCTCCTCCCTTTAAGTCCCCTACCTCCTCCCTCCCCTTCGACTCAGACATCAGACAAAAAATAGTCTTTTGACGTGGGTATAACTGCCTTACACTACTGGATTTGTTTTCCAAGAACTCAGGATCAGAGGGCAAGAACATTATCTCATTATCGTAGACTACCAATTCAACTACTGTCAGGAAACTTTCTCAAAGATTTAGTAAGGGCCAAGAGTATGCTGGTTAGTATAAGGTGTGGTTGGTTCCTCTGTCTACGCCAAGGAAGTAAAGACGCTGTAGCCATTGGAACATAAGATAAGGGTACTTGTCACCATAGCATCGAATGTCGATCTTTTCGCACCTTCTTAAGTGACACCTTATCCTTGTCCATGGCACCGTCGGTGGAGCTACTCCACCTCCACATGGATATTGCTCTGGAGACGTCTAAATTCCTATACAGTAAGAACCTTTTTGAACAGATCCTCTGAAGGGAGAGATCCGTTTCTGAGGGCCCATTTCCATTGTGTCATCTCATGCCCTGAAGGACTAACAATACCAGTCCATCGTATCCGCTACTGTCATGTCGAAACAAGCAGCAGCAATTCCCCCACCCCCATCCACTCGCCCGTCGGTTTCTAGACAAAGTCCCCAGAAGGGCACAGGGAGAAATTAATTTTCTTCTCCCATGCATCTTCTTTCCAACAATACTTTTCAGAGTACAAAGGGTCCTCTCTATCAAAAACGGATGATTTTTGCTTCAGTTCCTGGAACATCCTCTTCTGGCAAGGACCCCCATGGTTTTCGACCTATCAAATATGGTGTGCTTAAGGAAAGAAGTGCACCTCCTTCTACAGAAGTAAGGTGGTCGAATTAAACATCCTCGGCTATCAACCTAAGGATTTTTCTGGCATCCAAAAAGGGTGGACAGTGCTGGATGATTTTCAAATCTTTGCCTTAAACAAGTTGTTTTTTCTCAGGAGAAACCTTCAAGATGGAGATCACAGCCTTAGTCGGAAATGCCATAAAAAAAACAGAAGATCCAGGCAGAGAAGTGGTCTGATCACTGACACATCTCATCTCTATCCGCGTGGATCAAATCTCGGTACAGTCAAGGTATACATATGAGAAAACCTGCCAGTTGCTTCTCATGGGTCGGTGAGTGTTTCTGTGGTTTTCCCGGTTTCTTCCTCCACCAAATATACATGCTGCCATGTATAGCCTCTCCTGTGCTGGATAATAGAGATTGAACCCACAAAAAACAGAAAGCCATCATTCCTGTCGACTGTCCTGTCTCCATCGATCTCCAGAATGAGTACAGTTTCATACCAGCTTTTCCTCTTCACAGGAAGTACGTCCAGTTTGTCTGCACCAGGAGGTTTTCCAACCTCGAGCTCTGCCGTTCGTCCTGCATATGCACCAAGAGTCTTTGCCAAAGTAATGGGAGTAGTCACCTCGTAGGATTCTTTGAGAACCTCCGAGGTCTGTCTAGCTACAGGTCCATAGGAACCCGGCTGAGTCTTTTCCCAAACGGAGAGAAATCGGTGTTTGTATAAAATGAGGATTTCGTATACGCGTGGAGAAATTTCCTCACCAAGAACTGTTTTGTCCGTGCCATGCTGGACAGAGTAGACGTAATCCTGGTACTTTTGGAGATCATTTGAACTAAGTCTTCCCTGACGGCTCGTCCATATCTAACCCATCTAGGGACCCTCGGAAGACTGCACTTACGTCTCAGGCTGCACTTGCGCAGCCCTTCAGGTTTTCCTTCTGGCTAACCAAAAACCGCACATGAATCTCGAATAAGCTCAACATTCTCTAGGATCTGAATTTCAGAACCAATAGAGTTTTTAGGCACATTGGGACCGCTTTCTGTCATTAGTCCCCATGCTCACCTCCGAACTCCACTTCAGCGCCAAATTCATAGTGGGGCGCTCCATTCGAGATGAAAGGGCAAATTCTCCAGGTTTCGAGGTCCCGGTAAGAATCTACTCTACACATAAACAATTTTGAAATGAAGGTAATATTATTAGCCATGCAGGTGTGCCTCAACTAATTCAGGAGTTGCTGCGTGAACTTCTCCAACGACAACATATAGATGGTAGCGTACTTGAGGCGAAAATGAGGCACACATGCTCCTTTTCTTTGCATGGATATTTGGAACCTCATTTGCTGGGCAAACTCAGAAAAGATTATCTGCACAGTCTGTCATATTCCTGGGAGGAATAATATTTCGGTAGACATTCTATCGGGAAAGGCAGTGTAGTCCTCACAGATCTGTAGCGGAGTAAGGGTATAGACAGTATCGGAGACCATTGATGAACTTATTTGCGACAAGGCTAAAACACAAGCTCCCCTTTTACGTTTCCCAGTCCGAGATCGCAGGGCATAGGTAGTGGATACATTCATCCTTATATATGATCGTCTGTTCGCTTCCGTCTTCCCTCCGTTCAGGATGACATCGCAAGTTCTGCCCAAAGTCAGGATCTCCATTTTGATAGTTCCTCTGTTGCCACAAGAAGTTTCGCAACCAGTTGGTAGACTAGCCCAGGACATTGGCCGAGAGGGCGTACCTTCAGTCGCAGTACAGGGGCTCTCTTCTGCACAAAGCTCACAAGATCTCCACTTTTCACTGTTGACTCATCTCAATCAATCTGTCTGCTTAGATACGCTTTCATGTAAAGTCATAAGGTGCATTGTTACGGCTAGTAGAGGTCTATGAGTCCTAGTTAAGATTTTTTCGTGATTCGTTCAGTTGGAAACGTGTTAAACCTAACCTTCCTGTATTAGTGCACTGGCTAAATTCTGGCTGTACTGGTCGCTACTCCTTCTGAACTTATGCGAAAATGGGAGTTTCGATTTAAGACTTTTTGTAATGTTTAGTTGGTCCTAAATGACAGACTAGACGCAGTGGCCATCCTTAAATTCTTGTTATTGCTACTTCTCCTAAACAAACTGTAATAATGTCATAGGTCTTTTACCAGAAGACTTTTAATGATGTCAGGTCGGTCTTAAACCAAACTGGTGCCGACCTCATATAGGATATGACTGCCAGAGTGGCCATCTTAACAATCTTATCATGGTAAATCATCCTAATATTATTGTCATGGGGTTTTCACAAGAAGACGTCGTAAGTCCAATATTGCCGCGACTGTAGCCATTTGAAAGTCTTATAGTTGCTACTATTACTGAGTAGTAACATCGTAATGACATAAGGTTTTGCCAGATGACTTCGTATGATGTCTAGCTGGTTCTAAATAAAAATGGTATGGATCTGATGTCCAAAATGGCCATTACAGTGGTCATCTTGGAGATATTGGTATCACAACTCCTCCTAAACAGATGGTTGTATCAACGTAGGGATTTTACTAAACAACTTCTCGTGATATTTATTTGGTCCTAAAGGTGCAGTTCAAGATCTAATATGCCTGCCACATTTGCCATCTTGAAATCTTGTTGTCATTCATTTGAACATGGTGCCGATCTGATGTCTAATACGGCCGCAACAGGGCTGTTAATAGCTCCAATAGTGAACGTAATGTCACGCTGAATTTAGGTTTACATCAGAAAATTTCTTATTATATCTATTTGGTCCTAATTGAACATTTTACAAGTTTACATCTAATATGTCCACCACAGCAATTACTTTGAAAATCTCATTATCGCTGAAGAATATCAAAGATGGTTTCAACACTCTGCACTTAAAGAGAAATAATATTCCTATTTTGAATTCCTATAAATTGTTTCAGCCAGTTGAGCGTCAGTCCTTGCAAAGAACTCTTGTCTTCTATTCCTGTACGATGAGAGAGGAATCTGCTGCCTTACTACTATTAAGGGATATACGGAAGCCCTGTTTAACAAATTTTTCAAATGTCCCGGTCATTAGTTCAGACCTTTGGAGTTGCAGAGACGGTGTCTCATTTACTATTGCTCAGATGAAATTTCTCAGGCGTTTTGTGGTCTTGACATCCCACCCCTCCCAACCTCGTGTACAATTGGGCGAAGCTTCTTTCGAGAACCCTTAAAACTGTTTTCATATGGCAGTTACGGGTCGGTTTCTCTTATTTATCAACTAGGCATTTTTATAGCGAAAATGTTGCCGTATCAGTGCTGGGGATGAATAATATAGTCTTTTATGCCCAGTTAGGGCTTTACGGTTCTATCTGGCCAATTCTAAAAGGAGAAGGAAGGTTATGGTGTGTTTTTCCTTCCACTGAAGATCTCTGCTGATATTTCGACATCCAATATTTCTAGATGGATTGACAATATGTTCAAAACGTCTTATCAGTCCGTTGCCTATAGAGACCTTTCATTCATGAAGATTAAAGTTTTCGAGGTTTGAGCCATTGCTGCATCATTGTTGTATCTAACTCATTCATCATTACAGTATATTATGTGTTAAGTCGCTACGGTCTTAAAATAAGTAAAAGAAAGAGTTAAACCAACAAGTTTTGTAAAATTGAAATATAATTTGTTTCCCTAAAATACAAAATGGAAGAAGTAAATATAATTTACAACATGGTGAATGGATTCCCAAAGTTCTAAATGTTCTATCAATTGTAAATGTTTCGAGTAATCCCGGTGAGTTCCAAAGGTGTTTCAAATGATAGTCAATAATGCACCGGTATAATCCCAAGATGTCTTTAAATGAATTCACTGAAATTCCATACTCTACTATATATCCAAATAGTCTTTAAGTGAATGCTATAGCACTATCATTCCGACAAATGATTAAATTAAATAAATGCACCAATCCTCTCCATATAAAAAAAAGTCTTCCAAGACTGGCATTACTAAGAATGCCTAATTCTGAGTATTATTTTCTCTTATATAGAATGCCAATAACGCAATAGAGAAAATGCAATACCATACTTTGAACGAATCATCTTGACATTTCCAATTCACTTTATCAGTAAAGAAGGTCAGCTGATATACAATGACTAATCAGTAAATAAGACCAGCGTGCTCTTTCACCAGAACTCCTGTCCTTATCGAACCACGTAATGTTTAATTGTACTTATAGTACGATTTAACGAAGGAACTTTATGAATGAATTAACGAATTTGATACATAGCTCATCTTTAACCGATTTCGATCATTAAGAAAAATTAATACTTAAATTCTAATTAACTTAATAACCCTTACAAAACTATTATTATAAAAATAGTACAAATACTATAGATATACATAGCATATGAAAGCCTCGTTTATGAGGCATATACCGGTAATACCTTCTCATTTTGTCTTTTTCTTTGACGTACAAGATCGAAGGCATATTTTCTTTGGGACCAATAGTCGCGGCACAAAAAAGTTGTCTTAGCGGATGCCAGCTTACAGTAGTGGACAATCCTAAAGTAAGAAGTTTTGTACTAGTTTTTGAAGCAATCAGCATCCCACGACAATAGCAAATTCAACAACGCAAATGCAATAGGTATTGTATTATTCATATTAAAATGTATGTCAGGGGAATGGCTGGAGGAGAGGTAACACTATTTTTAATGATGTAATCTTTGCCTATCGCTATCACCAGGTCCCCCCCCCCCATGCCGCTGATGTACCACAGTTAGTCTGTGTTCCTTTAAAGGAGGACGGCTATTGCATATGGGCCTGAGACCTAGTGAAAATACAGGGTCTGTGTTCTTTTTAGCTCTGAACTTAATAAAACATTTCATCGATTGGTAGGAGGGAATGTTTATTTTTTATACTAACAAGGGAAATTCCTGTCCTGGAAAGGTAACCAAGGTAATAAGGACAGGTAAGTATACATTCCTAAAATTAGTTTCATCCCTTCAAAAGGTACATGTTGGAGATTAATATACGAGGGAGTTTCGACATTCTGGACTCTAATTTCGGATAACATGCTTCGTTTATCAGCTAGAAGTCAAATATTATTTTACAAGCTATCATCAAGCAATAATCATCTCTAAACATACCATCACTATCACAATTAGCCGTAGCCAAACGCGCAGCTGTGGTAAGCCATGCTGGAAAAGCAGAGGTAGTAGCAATTCGCCCTTGATAAACAAAGAAAAACACAAACACATTGCTTTCAAAGGGAAATTTTAAACAGTATACGTTTAGTAAACCATCTTTTCATTAAAATAATGAATGAATGAGAGGTAATTTTGGATAATTATGCTGGTTTTGATGCTTGGGCAGCATACAAAGGGCAATTTTTAACAGCCCAGCACAATTCTGTTTTTCTATGTTCTATGTTGTCTAATATCAGTTATTTTAGTTTTCAAAATGGCCCGACTTGTTGAGTCCTATTATGGAAATACAGCATTCCCTCACTATAAAGCGCTTCACTCACTGAGCCCATTAGATGCTTCCGTTAAGGTCACTATAAACTCCTGTCTGACAAGTAAATTTGTTAGGGAAAAAAATTTAATCTCATATGGCCAGGACAAAGCAGACAAGAGAGTGAGAAGCGTAGAAGTGTATGTTAAAAGTTGCACACACTTTTTTCTTTGAAATTTTGTTCATTTTTTCTGCTTTTTTCCTTTCATTTTTGGATTTTTTTTTCTCATTTATATTCATTTTTCATTTATATTCATTTTTTTTTTTAGCCTTCAGCCTAAACAATGAAAATCACATTCAGGCTTTTTTATCTTGCAATATTTTTGAGTATTTTGACTTCAACATACAGTGGCGTGAGACCTATTTTGTAATATTATATTGGTGTGAGACCCGTGAATTGAAAATCATTTTCAACACAGTGAACTCTATTCATACAACTGAGTTGAACTCATTCTGGCTCAAGCCCAATTAGAAGGTCATAACTTAGGTAAACACTCAGGGACTAAGTTAAAGGTCTATTTTAAGACTAGAATTGAGGGAAGTGGGGACCATCAGATGCTTCTAGGACTTCATCCCCAGGGATGCCAGGCAATTGATTTCGGAGATGTGCAAAGTTGCCCCCGCCAAGCCGACATCCTTATAGCTATGAAAGTACAAAGAATTAGTATTGAGAAAATAGATGGGATACAGACTGGGGGAAAGAATAAATACATTACATATCCTGAAGAGTACCAAACACCAGTCCTGAACCAGGACTTTATAGATATCAAGGGAGTCAAAGCAAAGATTGAGAAAACCCCACCACTAATTCAAGAGGTGGAGGCCAACGTCACTAACCTTTCTGTGTCTGGCCTCCCTCTCGAAATAGACAACCAAGAGTTAGTCGATGAAATTGGAAACAAGCTAAAAACAAAAGTGAGAGCACTAAAAATGGCAACAGTTTGGGTCTTTCAAGGGATCAAATCAGGAATAAGAATTGTAACAGTTCGGAAGGAGGATGCTAAAGGAATACCATCACATTTTTATGTGATGGGATTTCTCCTTAGAAAATGTTATAGAGGGTGCAAACTTGATAGAGCATGCGCACGATGTTTCAAACATCGGGCACAGTCTAAAGGATTGTCAAAACGTACCAGAAAAACATCTTATGCAAGTAAAGCTGCTAATCATTCAGTAAACCTGAATGAAAAGGAAGCGGGTGAAATGCAGACAGTGGTAGCCAAACTTATTGATAAAGTCAGAAAAGAAAATGAAATGAGAAATAACACACAAGACGAAATAAATGAGACAAAAATCCCAAACGAGATCAATCAATGTGCTGAAAACATTCATGACAAAGAACAAACAGCCAATATAGAACAACCTATCCTGAATGAAACAATACAATCGGAAGATAATTCTATGACAAGTATGGGTTGGGATAAATTCCTGAGTCCGAATAAGACAGGAAGGATGTTAACTCCCATTAGAGAGGAAAACAGACAAGAGGAAAGAATTCTGGAGAGCAATAGGTTTTACCCTCTTATAGAGGAAAATGAAGGCTCCCCAGAGGATGGATTAGTAATGGAAGAACGTGGCACGGTAGACCTCATTGGGATCAAACCTTTGACATCGACACCAGTGCCTAGACTAAGAAATAAGAGAAAGAAAACGAAATCCATATCAATATCTTCGTCAGGTAGTGACACACTACCGGAGGATATAACTACTGCAACCCCAGTAGAAAAGGTGAAATCAAAGCAGAGAAAAAAAAAAGAAGAACAGACTCCAAAATGACAAGATGACACAAACGGACAGGAAAGCGAAATGGATAAAGACATGGACGAACTCAGCGGCAATGGCAATGACATGAGTACGGACATCGAAATGACAAAGGAAAGCATGACGGAAACAGAAAATATGGAGACAAATGACCAAAAGAAATGAGACAGAAGAGATTTCTAAAATGAAAAAGTACGGGGAGGAGTCAGGCCTCTCAACACACAATATTTAAAATATAGAAATAAAACTTAAATGTATATATATAACAGACAAATAATCTTTATTTGTTAAACTAATAAATAAGAGTTTAGATGCGGCAACCTGGAGAAAAAAAAATGGAGGGAAAAAACTTCCATATAGCTTCTATAAATACAAATGGGATAAATAGGGAAAAAATTATAAGACTAAGTAAGGAAAATAAGTACGATATTATATTAATATAAGAAACACATAATGGGTTTTCAAAGGATTTAATTTCAATAATAGAGGAAAAATTAAATGCATTAGTGGTTTTAAATAATTATAAACAAGATGATACTAAAGGGGTGTTGCAACAATTATTAAAAATAGAAAAGGTATGAATTAGGAAAAAATGGATGAGGGGAAATTTTTTCCTGGTAGACTTCTGGACATTGTAGTTTTGAAAATCCATATAATAAATGTTTATTTCCCGGCATATAAATACAAAAACAGGATCATATTGAAAATTTAGATAAATATTTAAGTGAATATTCAATAGAAGATGTAATAATAGGAGGAGATTTTAAATGGGTGGGGGAAGTAGTTGATAGAATAGGTAAATATCCACAAAACAACTTAATCTTTAGACACGCAATGTTTAACTTAATAAATAAACACAAGCCAAACGATATTTACAGAAGAATAAACATGCTAAGAACTGACTATACATATGAATACAAAAGAGGTTTGCCAAGTAGATTGGACAAATTTTATGGGACAAACTATGAAAAAGGTTGGGGGGGGGGGGGCGCGGGAATAACCGACAAAAAAATTTCAGATCATAAACTCAGAGAACTAGAAATTGTCACAAACAATAGAATAAGATGGGGTTAAAAAAAGTAAAGTCACTAGCAGACGATATTTTACTAATCTGGACGATGGGCAACCTGGCGGTTTCTCCTATATGCGAGCACCAAAACTGACCATTTTGAACAAAACACACTGAAGCAAAATCTGCTTATAAATTACAAATATTGTTACTAACAGAAAGCATGATTTGCGTTCAGTTTATGCATGTATGATTTGTAACAGTATCTTCAGATCAATGAATTTATTTCAACTTCCAAACAACATATAAACTCAATGCTAAGTCTGCCAGCATACCACAAATATGGCTGCTGCTGATGTCATTCGGGAACTATCTATTGTGAAAATACAGCACTCCCTCACTATAAAGCGCTTCATTAAAATAGATCGCATTTTATTAAATGGCAGTCAAAGTATGTCTATCATGTGCCTTATAACAATGTGGTTTCACAATCTGATTAAAATTAAATCTCCACAGCCCTAAGTGAAGGTATGACAGCGACCACTTAGAGGTCATGTTCTTGTGACCTGTGAGATTAACATAATCGCTAATATTATCGGCCAACTGGATAATGTTTTATACCTTCGCTTTTGGGGGAATGAGCAGTATGGCTGCAGAGCATCACCGTGTGTCGATGTCAGACCTTCCCATAGGTTTTTTGGAGGTCTGATTTTAATCAGATTGGTCTATTATATAATCCCAAAAGGTATGGTAGTATGGCTAAACACAAACACAAGTTATAATGCTCGACACTCAACAAATATGTCAACATCAAGTACAATAGCAGCATAAATTTTGTCGGGCGACCGTCGCACGTACCTAATAATGCTGATCCTCCCATTGGAAATTTCTTCCAATTTGTCCCTGAAGAGATTCATTATATATTTGCTCCTCCTCTCATTTGCAACGGTAATGTGCTCTGTAAAATAAATTGAGTTGGGATGCCATTCGCATACTTATGGCCCGAAAGAATCTGTCTAATTACCTGCTCTGTCACTGACCACATAAAATATCAGGCACAGTGAGGGAGTTGTCATGTTTCTTTTGAGGGTGTACTCCTTCCTGCACGACATTCTGTAGTTTCTTTTCAGTTTGTTTGCCTCAGAAACCTGTCCATGTTTGTTTCGTTTTATTTCTAAGGTCACTCCCCCATATTCATCAACGTATCATTTGCTCTGAATTTGTTTCGAAAAAATAGTACAATTTTCTGAATGAATCTGTATGACGCATTCAAACGATAAACGATATCAATGTTTCTGTCAAGCATTTGATATCTTATTCTTCTGGAAGTAGTACACCGCCCTTTGCAACTTCCACAAATTCGTACAATATACTTTGTGAATCAATAGTTTCAATGCTGCTCAATTTGTATATAACCAACCACTGACAGTCTCTTTAATATAAGAATATTTCACATCTCTTTCTATCAGCATAAAACGATCAATGCACACATACTATATAAGTTATATAACATACTGTAAAGAAAATCAATATACAGGAGAACTGCTATAATGCATTTATTTTATTCACGGCTTGGCAGCCTGCACTTATTGATCGCTACCACAGACTTGTTGTCCGAGTACATGATCACTCACTCCTTCTGCAGACTAGAGTGGTATGGAAGTAGGACTCTGACCTTATTCGATACCCTATGGGAATACGGACAGCCGCACGAGACTCTGTTCCTCATGATTGACACACTTGCGTCACGTGCATGTTTACACCTCTAGCGCCCCCTAACAAAAAATGTGATCAAACATCTATGGGCAGCGTGTGGATCACTTTTATTGGTGGGTTATAAGAGAGGACTGTTGTATGTTGACACATAGGGTCGCGAATGGGGCAAAAGCTCTATTGCCGTACTGCTGTTCAAGCTGCACAAGCGCTGATCTACAAGGTTACAATGCGTATACAATCCAAGCAGAGATACTGAGAGGATCGTCTAGAATATGAGGCCGAGATTTCTATCAACATTGCAGCACGGTGTGAAACGGCACTCCCGTCTTGATATAAGGTGGACATTTTTCTCCATGTATAATTTTCCATGCCTGGACATTTATCCAAAGGAGGCTGTCCATCATCTAAAACCTCACAGACGTGGTTTCATAGTTGTGAC
This sequence comes from Megalonaias nervosa, assembly GCA_016617855.1. Lineage (NCBI taxonomy): Eukaryota > Metazoa > Mollusca > Bivalvia > Unionida > Unionidae > Megalonaias > Megalonaias nervosa. The sequence continues at coordinate 283 of JAECUM010018432.1, read as the reverse complement.
TGCGTAATTTTTAACCATAGAGGCACAGAAGCCATCAACTATAGAGACACAGAAGCCATCAAAGTTATGCAAAGATTCTCGAGAAGTCTGAAGAATACTCCAAGGGAAGTTCAGGATAGATGTTTTCCAGATGCTTAAAAGTTCGTCTTCATATTCCTCGCATAAAATTGTTCCGCGGATCAAGTTATATTCCAAGGTGAGCACGTATTCCACCTTTAATAGGATGCTCCGGGATGGGGTCAGATTATAGTGAAGACACTAAAAGCAATTTCGTGAATGAAAT
>JAECUM010018430.1:0-23752 GCA_016617855.1 Megalonaias nervosa | reverse complement strand
TATTATAGGCGTACCAAAGCCCTTGAAACCTACAGTTCATTGTCGATAAAACAAAGTGCTGATTATGATAATGTTGAGGAATGTATCTTGAAGGGTTACGAGTAGGTAAGTGATGCATATGGACAAAGGATTATGATTTGTAGAAAAGAAAGTGGACAAATCCGTGTCGAATTTGCGGGGAAAAATGAACAATTATTTGATAGGTTGGTGTTTGATTCATCCAAGCGTAAGATTAAGATAACCTAAGACGGCTCATATTAGTTGAGTAGTTCTGGAAGAGCATAAATATTGATGTCAAAAATTATGTTGAAGAAAAAAGGGTTTAAACTTTGGAAAATGCTGCTCGCACACATGATGATTATTTCTTAATATTTTATTTGTCAGCAAGTCGTACTCTCAGCAGCTTTCTGTTAAACAATCATCTCAGTCTCATACGAGTATGTCCAAATCCGAATTAGGCAAAATGTTTAGAAATCAAGCTTCTAATAAGACTGATCAGAAATTCGTATCTCTTCCTGCGTTTACTTTGTTTAGAAAAAGGTACATCATTTATAATTTCTACAGATTTTAAAAGAAGCAACAGTACAAAGACAGAGCTATTCCAAATGTTCTTGTTATGAGGCGGTCAAGGTCACGGTTTGGTATTGAAATCAACCCATTTGATGGGTCGATGTAAACCACTCTGTGATCTTATTGTAGAGAATTATGAACCATTTATGTCGAATAGTCCTATATCACTTATTGGTGGTTCTACGAAATCTATCCTTATTAAAATATTAAGGGACACATGAGCTTCTCGGAGTCTTTTTTTAAGACGTACCTGCTTTGTCTGAGAAGTCCTCTTCTTGAGAAAGTTTTCTTATTCATAGAGTAGAGAACGGCTTTGTTAATGTTCTTCTCCATTGAGGGAATTTGTGATCAGACCTAGTTTCAAGAAGTGACTCCTTTACCAATTATTTCCAGGAAATGTCCAAGCTGACGATAAGGTTGTGGTTAATCCACTTGCACCTGACAAGCCTTCTTGAGATAGAAAGGTGATCCTATCGAGAATGAAATCTCTGATTTATATCCTGTTTGTGCACTCACCAGATCTATTATATTTCACAAAGAGCTCCTGAGAATGATATTGATAAAGAAATTATTTCGTAGCACATTTATTGGTCAGTCTTTAGATGACTTAGATGAGGTAACGTTTGCTTCTAGGATATATTGAATATAGTGATCATCATTTTACTAGTTCTTCTCTTATTTCTAATCTGGATGTCAAAAGACAATCACTCAATGTCGCAGACGACTACGATTCTGATATATACTGTTTGTTTCAGAGAGTGATTAGCAAAGTTGAAGCCACAAAAGTTTGTTAATTTTGAACCATGGAGTCTTTATGAGACAACGGAGACTTCCTGAGGTATCCGCTGGTGACGAGTCGTCAGAGAGCTATCAAATTGTTGTTCCGAGGTCATATCCACAGGAAATTATTAGTCTAGCTTATTGAATGCCCTTAAATTGTCATTTTGGAGTCAGCACGACTTATCACGAGATGTTTAATCATTTGTATTGACTGATATTTTAACAAGATATTAGTAAATGCCACAGCTCTTGTTACACTTGTGAAATGGGAGGGAAACCCAATCAGGAGATTCCTGAGGCTCATCTGCAATCTATTCCTGCATTTGTCGAACCATTTAGCATAATAACACTGTGTAACAATTTTTTTTGTTCCTGGGTAGTAAATGTTATTTTCTAACTGCTTATATGCCTCAAAAGTATTAAAAATGGCTATTATTCCCCACAAACGTTGCTTTTGTGACCAGGATAGTGATATTTTGAAATTTACCTATTTTCCAGGACATTCCAGGTACTTTCAATGCTGAATAAACTTGGAGTAACTTTTAGAACTTTCCAGTAATATAAATAGTAGTATAAGTATAGGGGCATTACGCCCACCAGTTCAGTTGAGCTCCAGCGGCCTAAGTGGATACATATCTGCATTTTTCTGAGATGGCATCAAGAAGCTGAAAGCATCGGCAGACGCATTTTGCTATGTCTGAGGCCAATTTATCAAGACAAGAGCGACAAGTACTCCGTGGAAGCATCTGCTAAAATGTGTGAGGCCTACAAGGCATATTTTGCCATGTCTGTCTGGGATCAAGACAAACCCTGGGTACCTCATTTCACCTGCAAGGAATGCAAAGAAACTCTGAAGGGTTAGATGGGCAATTGTTGCTCTGTATTTTATGTTATAAAATTTTTTAAAATTTTTAAAATTGTAAACGTTTTTAATTTTAAAATGTTTAGCAATTTTCAGTGTTATTAGCAAAATATATCATATATGAAAAATGTTGCGAGAGAATCTCTTAGACATTAGTCATGGGTGAAATAAATGTATTTTGGTAGGATGGTACAGAGGGGAAAAGAGAGCCATGAAGTTCGCTATCCCAAGAATTTGGCGGGAACCTACTGACCACTCAAGCAACTGCTACTTCCAAACGTCGGACTGGCAGGAATGCACCTGCTATCGCGTATCCGGACCTTCCTTCATTGATCGCCCTGATGCCAAACTGCCCTGAGCTCCCCATACCCACTCCTCCGGAGAGAGATCAGTCGTCTTAAGAAGAAAGCAGCAAGCAGAGAGCGAGGAAAAAGTTGTAGATCCAAATGACAATTTCAGAGGTAGAGCTGAGAAGAGAAACCCATACTACCCCAACCAAAAAGACCTCAATGACTTGATCAGAGATCTTGGTCTCACCAAGTCCAATGCCCATCTTTTGACGTCTAGGCTAAAGCAGTGGAACTTGTTGGATGAAAGTGTGCATGTCGCAGATCAGAGGAAGCGTCATAAAGCTTTCACCAGCTTCTTCACCCGTCAAGATGGGCTCTGCTTCTGACACAATGTGACCAGTCTGCTCGAGGCAGTCGGAATCGCCTGTAACCAAAATGAGTGGCGCTTCTTCATTGACAGCTCATCCAGGAGCCTCAAAGCGGTGCTGCTCCATAATGGGAACAAGTACCCGTCTCTTCCCCTGGCTTACTCAGTTTACCTCAAAGAGGATTACAACAGCATCAAGACCTTGCTGGACGTCTTGAAGCATGATGAGTACGGCTGGGAGGTCATCGGAGACTTCAAAATGGTGGCATTCTTGATGGGTCTCCAAGGCGGATTTGCCAAGTTTCCCCCATATCTTTGCATTTGGGACAGCAGGGACACCAAGGCGCACTACCACAGGCGGGACTGGCCACAGCGGACCGAATTCTCTGTGGGGAGGAACAACGTCAAGTGGGAACCATTCGTGGACCCCCGGAAGGTGCTGATGCCACCACTGCACATCAAACTGGGCCTTATGAAACAATTTGTGAGAGCTCTAGATAAGGAGTCGCAACCTTCAAGTACCTTCAAGACTTCTTCCCTAAGCTGTCTAAGGCAAGGTCAAAGCTGGTGTCTTCGTCGGACCACAGATAAAAAAAGATTCCGGAGTGCAATGAATTCCTCCAGAAACTCTCCAGTAAGGAGAAAGCGGCTTGGATCAGCTTTCTGGCAGTGGTTCGTGACTTTCTGGGCAATCACAAGGCCAAAAACTGTGTGGACATTGTTGAGAATCTGGTGAAGAACTACGGCACAATGGGCTGCAGGATGCCCCTCAAAGTACATATCCTTGAAGCTCATCTTGATAAATTCAAGGAGAACAATGAGATTACTCGGAGGAGCACGACGAGTGGTTTCACTAGGATATGGCGGACTCTGAACGCCGCTACCAAGGACAGTATAACGAGAACATGACGGGAGACTACATTTGGGGGCTGATTCGTGAAAGTGATTTACAGTATAATCATAAATCTCTAAAAATTAGTCACTTCTAAATCTTTTGTTGTCATTTTTGTATTACTTTAGTATAAATACTTGTTAATTTTGATTCATATGTTGTTTTTTCTGACTTTATGTGAACGAAAGACACAAATTCGCCAGGTTTCTCATTGGAAATAGGTAAATTTCAAAATATCACTCTCCTGGTCACAAAAGCAAAGTTTGTGGGGAATTATAGTGTTACGTATATGTAATTTAAATACTTTTGTGTTAGTTTTAAATTCTTTTTTTATTTTATTTTTGTTCATTACTTTTTATTGTAATGATAATTTTGATTGGATTTGAATCTCTTCTCGGATAATTAACTTGACCCGATTTGATTAATACGGTTACTTCAGCACTAGTTTTAGCTCATAGATTTTGTAAACATCTAGTGAAAGCGATTGACTATTACCAAGGTCATCTTCAGCCTACGTGTTAGCTCTGTTGTAAACAGTTGTATTTTTAAATTCATTTCCAGCCTGAGAATTTGATTTTTAGATAGGGCTATTCTTGCCTACGTGATAATTTTTATTTTCTTACTGCGCTCTCCAAATTAGTGGTCACGTAACCTGTCAGTGAACCACCATGTGATCTAAAATCGAGGTTTAAAACAGCCATTTTGCTAGTAGATTGATCAGTCGTATTTTAAACCATGAGGGCTCAAGAGGTGTTTCTTGTTGTTGCCAGTTTGTTCTGAAGTTCGTCTATCTTTTGGAATTTAATAATTCATATTCTCTAGAAAGCAAAAAAGTGCTTTTCTTTATGAAAATTCTGGGACAAAGACGTTTAGTGGAAATTTATTCTGGAATTCTAAACAGAACCTATTAAATTGTGTTTCAACGAGGAATTGTTGCCATTTGTACAATGACCTCATCTGGCGTCATCGCCTTCCATATTGGAATTTCATCGAAATTCAAACCTGGATTCAATTAGAACTGCTTAGTGATAGGACTGATCTTTTTCAATTCTAGGATTAAATTTTTGGATTATATTCGCATACCGTAAATCCTATTTCACATTTTTACATTGTTTTCTAGGGAAATAAATCATTTTGTTAACATTTACAAAGCTTGTTCGCTTCATTCTTTTCTTTTGTTACTTTTGTACGAGCCTACACGTAACAATAGCAATTTTCTATACTTTTGAGGCATAAGCAATTATGAAATAACACTTACTACCCAGGAATCATAGACTGTTTTTGGTCCTTTTCCTAAGACTAAGTCAGGAAATGAAGACAAGATTTGCTTAGACAAGGTTTTGCAAAGGTTATTTTTAAGAAATATGAAAATTCAAACCATAATAAAACTTTGAGAATGTTTGTTTTACACTTGCTGGACTTCTCACTTTTGTCCAGTGTGATCAATGGTCAGAGTTTATATCTGGAAGTTTGCACCAAGTTTTGTACGAAATAGGAATCCAACAGTTTAAATCTTCCACCTAACACCATGGACGTCAAGAGGCTTTGGAAAGGTTTCATCAAGCTTTAAAGAATATGATGCAGCTATATCGCTCTGATACAGGAAAGGATTGGGATAAAGGTTCATATGCAGTTGTTTGCTCTTACGTAATTAGTTCATGAATCATTGTATTTAGTCCTTTCGCAACTGATTTTTCCGCATATTTTCCGTGTTATTAAAACAGGAATTCTTTTGAAATGAAGTGGTGAAGATTAATCTTATTGTCCATGTATTTAATTTCAAGAATAGGTTCTCAAATGCTTGCAAAGTAGCAAGAATTAATCTTCACTACACTATTCTAAAAATGAAAATAAGGTCTGACAGATATACAAATGTGATAGAGTTCTGCCTGTCTTTTCGACGCCTCAAAGTCCTCTTCAGGATAAATGTTATGAACCTTATAAAATTTAAAAGAAGGAAATAAGTTAAATTACGTCAATAATACTCCTGCGAGGCGGAGACAGAAACAACTTTGTCATATAAATGGGGTAAAAGAGTATTTTGATAGAGATAGGCTAGTTAATCATCCAGCAAATTTAGTTGTACCTGTCCCACTCAACGAAGATTTGGAAGATATAATGGAATCTGAGTGTAATGACTTTGGTTTAACCAATTTTTGGAATTCAGAAATGTTAAGCAATCTGTATCAGAAACTTTCACATCAGCAAGCACAGGAAAATAGTGAACTAAAACAGCAATTATGTGAATATCAGCTCATATTCCCAAATGCCCCAACTTGAACAAATAAAATCTACCATGACGATGAGATAATACATTCTACAACTGTGAAAGAACATCCTTGCGAGATGTATCCTCTCAAGCAAATCTATTTGAAGAAAGAAATTCAATACTTTCTGAGAACGAGGCTATAGAACCACGTAAATGGAAATATAGTTCAATTTGTATTATTGTGCCTAAACCAGATAATACATTCCTTATGTGTAATGAGTTTTGAATGTGAACAATGTGACCAATAATTGATTGCTAATTTGACAAAATTGGAAATGCACAATATGTCACCAATTTGGACCTTTTATAACGATTCTGGGAAATTTTCCTTAAGGAAAAAGGCAAAAAAAAAAAAATCGGTAATTGCAAATTTAGATGGACTTTGTCAATATAAGCGATGCGGTTTGGTACGAAAAGTTCTCCTTCAACATTCTAGCGTTCCATTATACAAACATTCTAGTCTAGATAAGTGTGATGGAGACATCGATGACGTCTTAATCTACAACGACACATGGAAAGATCATTTGGAAACTATTTATTTATTTAATCAGACAGTTAATGTGGATGAAAGTTCTTTTCGCCGTGCTTGTGTCACATTTGCAGGACATATTTTGGGACAAGGTCAAATTAAACTGGTAGAGGTTAAAGTCAATGTTTTTATTGAATTCCCAGTGTCTTTCAGTGAAAAGTAAGTGACGTGATTTTTCTGTCTGTCTGGATTTTATCGGAAATGTAGCTTAAATATTTCCATAATCGCTGAAAACCTGAAGAATTTGTTGAGTAACAAAGATATGTTTGATTGGTCTGACAAATATCACGAGGCTTTTGATAAATTAAAGGCCATACTTAAAAGTGCAACAGTTTTTCAACTACAATGTTAAGTCAACTACTTAGCATGTATGTTGTTGCAAATGATTTCGGGACTGGAAGAGTACTGTTTCAAGAAGATAAACGTAGTGCAGATAATCCAGTGTGCCGTTATTTTTTTTTTTTTTTTGTTCTATGAAATGAACAAACACCGGAGAGGTTACTCCATAGAGGAGAAGGAAAGTTTGGCTTTGATATTGATTTTGTATCCTTTCCAAGTGTATGTTCAACTTCTTCTTCGATGTTTGTATTTGGGGTTAACAGCCCCCTTATATTCATTAGCAAATCGAATAACAAAACTCTGAGATTATTGTGATAGAGTTTGTTGTTGCAGGGATTCAACATTTTTATTAGGTACATTAAGGAAACAGATGATCTGTATTGCATACGCACTTTCACGTGTATAGAAGAACTATATTTCATTATGTATATTTTGTGTCCTCCATAAAACATCTTCCTATGTAATTTTGTTTATTATAATATCATAGGAATATTTGAATAATATGTAAAAGAAACCTTTGTTGTACACATTCTTCTTGTGCTTTATGAATGGAGGTGCCATGAATATTTAATTAATATTTGTGCTTGAGTTTCGTCCGTGTTTGAACTTAAAGCTTTGGCCTACCTGACTTTGTCATTGTTAAAAATGTTTACTTCGATTTGATTTGAAGGACTAACCTTATGTACAATCTTAGAATGTTCTGGAGACGGACGTTTTGACAATTTGGTTGAAAATTCCATCGACATTGCTTTGACAATTATATATATATATATATATATATATATATATATATATATATATATATATATATATATATATATATATATATACAACAATCACTCATTCCTGTTTTAAGGTCAGTTTGATGAATCATTTACAAAATAAACAAGTGAAAAAAAAAACTAAATAATCAATAAAATCGAAACTGATTTGAAAAATAGAAATATATTTTAGCTACTAAATTCCGGAAATAGGCTGGAACAGATTAATTACGGTTAGCAAGTACTGTGGTTTAATTATTTATGAGACAAAGATCCTGATCATGTCCAACGGAGCTCGTGACTAAACAGTGCTTGACTCGGGCGGAAACAGCTTACAGCCGACAATAAATTAACATGAAGTCTTTGCATATAAACAGGAACACAAATGCCATCTGTTAAGGCAAATTATTCATAACTAATTACTTGTAGGGAACCTATTTAAATAAGATTATGCTTATCATGCTCATATCTCATTGTGGTTGAGGCGATTGATTTATATACATCATCAACATAACATTTTTATTTGCGGTTTGTAAATTAGATATCAGGGCTTTCTTAAACAGGCATGTGGCCTCAATTTAGATGCTCTGCTGTCCGAGTCTGACTAAGCTGTAATAAAAACGCCAGATTCATTTAACTGATTTTCACTGGAGACAAATCATATATTTAAGTAGCCATGACCGTCATATGTCTTCACTCACATCTCTAGTTACTAGAAACCCAGGTGAGCGTGATAGGATTGAATTATCCTTAGAGGATACAAGTAGTCTAATCAATGAGAATAAATCTGTGCTAACTCCTGCATTAAAGAAAGTGAGGAAAAATCGGCATACGAGCAACTACTGTTTCAGATGTTCTAAACAAAATGAAAGTCTACAAGAAAACGATAGTGATACAAACATGCATCTTTTTAACCATGGTTCCAAATGTGACATACTGAATGTGCGGCAATGGGTTAGCAAGGATAGGACCAAAAGCATTCCGATCTGAGTTCTTGTAGCAAATAATTTTTCCACCTCCGCTCTCTCTCTCTCTCTCTCTCTCTCTCTCTCTCTCTCTCTCTCTCTGCACATAAGCGCGTAGACAAGGACGTATTTTCTCACACACGCAGAAATCGTAGAAGACCGATAACAAAAGTTATATGAATATAGTATTGTTCTTTGTTTGTGCACATTCATTCGTACGCATTAATGATTTACGAGCCGATTGTTTGTGTCAGTATGTATCTAATATATGAAATATCTCTTATTTATTTCTACTGATAAAATGATTTTCCAAAATCATCACCAACGTAACCATCACTGACATTAAAGTCCTCTATTATGCCGCTTAAAACTTGACCACTTCAAAACCATAAGTTAGTATGAAAAGCTAGAGATAAATAGGTAATAATAATAATGATGATGATGATGATGATGATGATTTCGACCTCTTCTCTTTCCAATATAATGTCATATCTTATATTGGTGCACTTCTTTTCCAAGACCACATCAGTTTTAGATGTATTCCCTTTCCAAGAATCTAATCCTGAAGTATTCCCTTTCCATGGTCACATCTTATTAAGATTTGTTCTCTCTCCAAGGACACATCTGACTGAAATGTGTTACCTTATCAAGATCACATCTAATTTCAATGTGATACCTTACCAAGGTCACATCTGATTTCAAATTGCTAACTTGCCAAGGTCACATCTGATTTCAACGTGCTACCTTACTAAGGTCACATCTGATTTCAATGTGCTACCTTACTAAGGTTACGGTCACATCTGATTTAGATGTAATCCGTTTCCAAATTCACATTTGATTTGGATGTATTCAGTTCCACAGATCATATCCGATTTTAGATGTATTAACTTTCTCAGATTGTATCTGATTTAGAGGTATTCCGCATCCAAGATCACATCTGTATTTGATGTATTATCTTTCTTAGATATATATGACTGAGATAGATTCCCTTTCCGAGATCGAATCTCATTTAGATCTGTTACATTTCCAAGATGACATCTGATCTCGATGAATTTCCTCTGCAAGATGGCACATGATTTAGATGTATTCCCTTTCCGAACACCCATCTGAGCTAGATGGAGTCTCATTCCGAGACCATATCCCAGTTTTGATATACTCACTTTAGAACAATAACATCTGATTTAGTTGTATTCTTTCTCCAACAATCATAACTAATTTAGATATATGCCATATCCGGGATCACATCTGATTCAACTCTCCGCCACGTTCGATATAACATCCAATTTAGAGGTGTTCCCTAGACAAGAGGACACATCATTTAGATGTAAATGAACCGAAATCATGTATGATTGGTCAATATTCCCTTTCCAAGATCACATCTGAATTTGATGCTTTCTTCCTGTCTGTGGTAACTTCATATTTAATTTTTAAACCACTAGGAATAATGCAAGAGTTAACAGATTTAGATTTTATCATATATGTATTCTTTTATCATATGTTTTTAAAATGCTCTGTCAAATCCAGTTAGTTGCTGTCTGATCATTCTGTGTCATGATGAAGTCACTCGAGATGAATTACAAGATAAAAACAAAGTCCATCCAGGTAATGCGCAGGGTAAAGAAATATACAGGCTAAGTATCCAACAATGGATCATTATTGAACATACTGCAGCAGCAAAAGAAACTACACAGTTACTAAATAAACTGATAGTTACATAAATAAGTAAATACATAAGAAACGCAATGTGTGTGCGTACAAATGGAAACATGTCGTACAAATGGCGTACAAATGGAAACATGTCGTACAAATGGCGTACAAATGGAAACATGTCGATGAAAGTTTGGCTTATATTAAGATGATTGAATTTAAAAAGCAGCAACATGTGCAAATCCTTCATCCTTCCATCGCTTCTTTATTCCATCTTGATCAGTTGCATAAGCTTCTTGGCCCTTGGGCACATCCATATTTCTCATATCCCAGGGATCAAACTATGTACTCGATGGAATAGGAACATTCACGTAGTAAGGCACAGACGGTTAGATCATGAGAGGTAAAGTCGGAGACTCTAAAATGTGCTTTATCATGTATTAGAACTATATGAATAGCTCTGATCGTTAACTAGCCAGTATGCCATGCGCATCGATTTGTATAAATACTAATATTATCTGTTATATAGCGAACATCTCCGTGGCGCATGGTCACGTGGAGGGGGCGTTCTGGTTGACAGAAGACCATTGGCTTATTCGATATTTGATGTAATGAATGCACTTGCTAGCTATATTGTTTATTCAGTTGAGCTAGATGTTTTAAGCCAAAAGTCAGACCCTTTTATGTTTTACCTAAAGATCCATCAAAGGGGCAGAAGTGTATTAACAAAAAATACCTCGACTCCAACTGAGCACAAACAAGTGTGCGAGAGCCACTTTATATTAGATACGGAAATATTAACGGAATATGAATTTACTGCTTTTAAGCAGTTACATAATTTTAAAAAATCATTGTTATTCTTTGCACCAGGTTTTCCTAAACTTTCATGATAAAACTCGATTCCAGAATGTCTTAATCAAACACTTCAAAAATAATTCATCCACCCGCCTTTTTTCTTTAATTAAGTTTGCAAAATTGATCCACTATAAGCTATGTCATTTTGTCGTGGAAATGAGTACAGAAACACTAAGCAATTCCTTGCATGAACATAGGAATGTGATTTACAATGATAGAACCTCCACAACTTCCACCATCCTCCAGTTGTTATTTCGTATAATTTTGCATGATGGCATAAGAAGATGACGATGGTCCATAACGTCTACATTTTATTTATTTCATGGCAATCATATATTCTAAAGTAAACTAAGACGAATATCGAATAGGTCTACCTCTAGTGTTTTGCATGTTGCATTGTTTAAATAAATAAATAAATAAATAAATATATTTGTGTCTTTGAGGCTATTATATATATATATATATATATATATATATATATATATATATATATATATATATATATATATATATATATAATAGCCTCAAAGAGGAGGCCATTAACGAAGCAGATGTTTGATAGAGGATCGCACTTGAAATATATAACCAAGAAAACCAGCAAGTGTATTCCCATCATGGTAAGTTCCCATCCCGACGTGCGAAGGTTACTTTCAACAATACCACATTTGTAGCCACATACCGTGCAAAGACCAGCGTTAGAAAATTTGCAAACAACATGACTGAGCCACACGATCAATCCAAAGTTTCTCTGTCGACTCAAAAATGCAATATATCTTCTAATAAACAAGATCTTTGCCAGTCATTATGGTGGTAAATCCCTTTATTTTAGAAAGCGAATGAATAATCAAAAAAGTCACTTTCGTTATCGGATGAATCAAACCTGGGGTGGATCGACATAGAAAGCACTCGTAAGGAACGATATTGGATACTACAGTTTAATTCTTATGGGGAATTCGGCCTAAATTAAAAGAAATTAACCTTCTCGTTGCAGTCTTGCCCAAGTAATTACATTTATTATTATTATTATTATTATTATTATTATTATTATTATTATTATTATTATTATTGTTTTTGTTATAGTTCTTGTCTAATAGCCCACTACACAATTATCTGGACATATTTTTTCCCATCTCCATTTATAACTCTATCGGGATATAACTTTTTTAACACATTTTGCAGATGGCGCTGTGCTTCCATCCTTTTTACAAAACCCACAATTAGAAGAAAGACACAACAACCCTTTCGTTTATTATTGTTACACAATTTTTACATGTATATCTCCTGTTGTAAATTTCCACTATTTAGTCTAACATGTAGGAGTCCTGAAGTTTTCTTAGATGCTGTGTTTATTGTTTCTGTATATAAATTGGCTCTTTGTTGTCACATTTATGCAGAAAAGTACACTAAAGGTTCGGTGTCTTTACTGACTGTGTGAAAGTTTCATAGAGTGTCCAAGGAACTTGTCAGTACGCAGAACGTCATTGTTATCTTGCAGACATAACACTACTGTAAGCTTTCTCCTTACTATTACTATAACGGGTATTGTCAATTTAATTTCTGGAGCCTTTGGTGGATGGATCAGGATTCCATAATCATCTTGAGTATGATGATCAGGTTCTAGCGGGTAGAGGATTTTTAATAGCAGATGTCGTTACATCAAGAAATGTTCACTTGATCTTGCCTGAGTTTGCAAAAGAAAAGCACCAGCTAAGTGTCAAGAATGTTGAAAAAAGCAAACGATTTGCACGAGTGCACATCCATGTTGAGTGTGCCATTGATAACATAAAAACCTTAAACTATTAAGCGCTAAAAAGAGCTTGAAGCTGGTCCCACATTCAGATAGTATCAAGACCATCTGTGCATTAAACAGCATGCATCCCAGGCTGGTTAATTAAGTCTCAGACATTTAAAAGCTGTGATTTGATGTATATTGCTACAAAACAAATGCGATATTTCATATTTCAAGAGCGTATTTATTTTTTACTAGAGAACCTTCATAGTAATAAAGTTTACAGTGAGCGTTTCGAACAAAAGCAACGTAGAAATGCACTATTATTATTGACATGTGAAACTTCAGCACCCGATTTATTTTGTATTAAATGCATGTTACATCGCTGGTCCTCTAGAACGTATATTTTCGTGGCACACCAATCAGTTTTTTTCTCTCTCTCTTTCTTTTTTTTTCGTTCTTTCTTTCTTTCTTTCTTTCTTTCTTTCTTTCTTCCAATAACAATGATGAACATTCTTATATTACAGAAAATTATCAGTGCGTGAAAAAACCTTTTGAAATTTCAGATATCAGTGTCTTTGTATTTTTCACATTTGATCACAAATAAGTTCCACATGGGTACTGAATACTATTATATTAAGGATTTATCGGTTCTAGTAATATATCTTTCATCTTTCTCCACACTTGACGTGATTGCAATCTGTACTCCTAAAATATGAAACATAATATACGAAAACAAAATGTTGATGAGACACCAGAACATGTTATAGGATAGTCTATATAAACAGAAAAGAAACATGGAGAAATGCATGGCTTGAATAAAAAATAAATACTGTAGCCATGAGTCGTCACCTCTCTCTCAGCTATTTCTATAACTGACTATGTGGCAATAGTGAAAGTTAATTTTCCTTTCATCTGGGACAGTACCACCTTCGTCTTGGTTATCGACATACATGTACAGATGCATAATGGAACCGCTGGTACGCGCAGTCATCGTTGTCGCATTGTATCATTTTTCTATATTCTTGATGACAACATATGCACTGCTTGGCTACATTGTCATTCTAAAAAAAAAAAAAACCAAAATATCATTTACACATTCCCTGGCCCCAATTTCTGGCACAACAAATGAAATGGAAAAATTATCCGCAAGCCACCACCAACTTCTGACTGAATCCAGTGTCAAACTTAACTCTGGCAATACAAAGTTCCTTCTAGGTGCAAACAACAGCGTCATAATGTTGTGCTAGATATGTATGCATCTGGCGTTGGACTTGTGTGTTATATATCTGTGTTGTTTTCGTTGCCAAGACCTATATAAAGCAAATATCTTTGTCACTTTGTGCAGCATCTGACATGAGAGACAACTAATTTAAATATCCTACTTTCCATGACATTTGTATTTTATCAGGAAATTGCTAGAGACGTACAACAATAGATTTTCTTTGTCAATCAGGAATCCTTCACCCTGTGCCTCAGTCTCAATATGTTGATTCTCAGGGTATTTGATGCACAAACTTCTTACCGTTTTCTCATCACTTATTCCCCGTTTGACAGCAGAGTTTTCACTAATGTCAAACGTTGAATATCTCATCTTTGTAACAAGGTTACCAGGTAAAGTGTCAAATCAGCTCTTCTCGCTAGGACGTTGTGCGCTTTGGTTTCTCTAATCCGCACTTTTCCTGTCTCTATGTCACAGTGGACACACTGCGTCTGATCTTTTCATTTTTTCAAAATTGAACACTTTCTCTTGAACACGAGAAATTACTCCATATCCCATAAAACATCGCTTATCTATCCAAGGCCTGCAACTATCTCATCATAAGAGGTGGGACTACTTGTTTCCCCTGAGATGTAGATTCATTGTCCAGCTCTCCTTGTTGTGGTGGTGGAGAGGAGAAACAACAGTATATAGACATGCAGCTTTATGTTATGTCAATATCTCCATTGACAGTAGCGGGCTATTTCCACAGTATGTAATGCATTTTACGTGCTTAATCCCATTACCAACTAGACTTTGGAACCCATCAAATGTCACGAATTCCATCTGAAACAGAAAAGTCTTGCAGTTAAATTCCAATGCAGCAGCATAGATAATTGCAACCAGAAAGATAAATATAGCAAGAAATGTTTAAAAAGAAATGAGAAATGATTGGTTGCTAGGAATCTAGACCTATAACACAGACATACATAGACTTGATCCAGTTCTGTTTTCCTTGTTTTTGTTTTAAATAAATTATCTGGTATTATAGTTTGAGCTCTTTAACAATAACACTAATACCGTTACGAAACCTCTTATTCTACTTGGATGGTTTTTGTGTCATACCATGTCGTACTCCAATTTCCACCTTGAAAAGCACAACGACCAAACGGATGCATACCTCTCTGAGTCTATAATAGACACCCAGGATTTTAGATACTCTTTTTAATCGAATTTTCTTTTTCATATCCTAACTTTAACTTCAAATGCAATGTCATGGTTAAATAGTTTCTAATGTACTGGTAGTATCATCTTTGGTGCATTTTGCATGTTTAGGGATTGTCAAATATGTGTTTAGTCCCTAATGCTCGATCACACTTTGTTAAAATTTAGAATTAAAACATTTTCAAAAACAAACAGAAAGCGTGAGAGATTTCGGTACATATATTAATCAGCTTTAATTTGGTATACGCAGTTTATGTGATTACTTAAAGATACATTTTTTTTTTTGCAATCTCATCTAGACATTTTAGGCGTTCTTAGTTGCGCCACCCTTGGAAGAAGTTTTCTGAGAGGAATCATTTATTTAATTTAAACATTCGTTGGAATTACAGTACTAAAACTATTGAGATTAACTATATTGAGATTAATTCATTTAAAGACTGTTTGCATTTATAGCTGTACGGAATTACTGTGAACATATTTAAAGGCATTTTGGGATTATATCACAGTGATTCTTCTATACTGTGGGTACATCAGGACGTTACTGACCATCATTTGAAATACTATGAACTCATTCGGATTACTTGATAGAATTATTTAGGACTTTAGGATTTCATTCACCATAATGTAAGTTAATTTTGCTTTTCGTTTTGTATTTTGGGGGAAAAATTATATTTTCAATTACACAAAACATGTCAGTTTTGCTCTTTCTTTTTTTTTTTTTTTTTGTTACAGATTTTAAGACCATAGATTCGTAACACAATCTTGATATTTTCAATTTCCACGCGGTTCCTTTTGCGGTTCCTGCATTGCTCCACTTGCCATGTTGTTAGTTTTATCTGTGTTGAATTTCAATGTTAGGTTTTGCGCCACAGTATATCAGCTTCAAGGTCCTGTTGTAAATTTTACTCAAGGGAAGGTTATTGTACCACTTATTGCATGAATAGTTGTTTCAATCGCAGAAAGATCAGTATCGGTGGCTTTCATTTTAAGTGGTAATTCATTAATATAAAGCAAAATAGCACAAGGTTAATAACAGAGCCATATGGACATCTTAGTTTTGACATATTGTAAAGAAGACATG
This sequence comes from Megalonaias nervosa, assembly GCA_016617855.1. Taxonomy (NCBI): domain Eukaryota; kingdom Metazoa; phylum Mollusca; class Bivalvia; order Unionida; family Unionidae; genus Megalonaias; species Megalonaias nervosa. The sequence goes on along the minus strand of JAECUM010018430.1, from coordinate 7,391 downwards.
GCATTAGCTACATAAAGGCACTGTTGCCCTCTTGTAATACAGGAATGAAACTAATCAAGCGAATTATCATTGACTGCATGCCTTGAGTTTTTTCATGAACAGATTGAATATATATGGGATTTCAATCAATCATTGTCTTTACGTATATATTTTTAATTAAAAGGAAACAAGGTTTGTCGAGTTTCCTTTCAATGATAAAATTATACAACGAGTGGTATATCATTGATACAGCGTACATACTATACATATATTTTATTTATATCAGATATGAATACACATTTTTGTCCTTTTGAACGAAGTTAGGATTGACCACAGGCCAGCATGACAAAACCTCAACTGAAGATTTGTTTTACAAGATCCAGCTATAACACTGATAGCCTTATATACAATGTGTCTTGAAAAAACAAGGATCTGTAGACAGACTGGCTGCACCTGAGTTGTCTTTCTTGATTCCTCTCTAATTAATCCTTGAAAATAATGATCTCGGAAAGATCCGATGCATTTGAAATGTTTTATTATTTACTATCTAATTTGTGACTCTTTTGTTATAGATTGCGTGAAGTGAACATAAATGTTTCTCTTTTTGCATCAGAATGCCAAATTATGCAATGAAAACAGTGAATTTACTCTTCACATTTACTGGTGAATTCTAATTAAATTTTTGACAAAAGGACGGTACGGCAACCTTAAAAGCATATCTTCACATACTTTAAGAGGTTAAAATTGTTTTCCTAATTGAAGATTAACTATGTGTCATCAGACCTATCTGACTTCAAAATTAATTGAGAAGCAAAAAAATTTCTGTTCAGAGTTACACCTTTCTCTTTAAGATTACTTGAAAAAAAGGAATATTGGTAAATGAGTCTTTTATACAGATTTCAACCGACAATAATGCGTTGGATGAAATGTTGATGATCTTAGAAATATTTGAATTTTGAATTAATCGAGAAGTCAAAATTCTCTTAAGAATTGCATTGTTTCCTTTACGACTGCTTGAATAATGGATACTGAGAAATGATCTTTGACATAAAGTTCTTGTGTAAAGGTCTTAAGTGTCAATGGCGATGACGAAATGTTGGTGATATTCATTAATGCATAGTTTATCAACCGATAACAAATAAAGAAATAAGTAAATCAATGGGTGGAAAATTCCCGATGTACCTTTACAATTAATGGAAATATGAACAGTGTATGAATGATACAGACAAATACATTTTTATTGTATCAAGCAACCTAACTTCCCACGCATAGGTCTTCATTTAATCATGCAATATCTATCTATCTATCTATCTATCTATCTATCTATCTGTCTGTCTGTCTGTCTGTCTGTCTGTCTATTTCCTTGACAATATTAAGCTCTTAAATGAAGACACTAAGCCACATTGATGTGCAGAACACTAATCATCATGTGAAAATGCCACCTGATATACGTGCTATGAATGCGAATGCTGATTAATTTACATCAGAACCATAAATAGAACACCGTGCAGATAAGAACTTGCCTCACGTCACGAATTGTGCATAAATAAACAAAATGGCCTTCTAAGTTAAAAGTTTTGATATGCAAATTATTTGACCCATTTTGGAAAACAGTACGATGCATTTCTGAAATAGCACGTAAATGGATAATATTATTCTATCTCTTTATCTATCCGTGCTTTTATATATATATATATATATATATATATATATATATATATATATATATATATATATATATATCACAGACCAACCATTAATATTTATAAAAGAACAGGTAGTGAGTCAATATGCATTGTACACACAAAGAAATATAAAACCAAATCAAACTTTGACGTTAAAAGGAAATATTTACCAATTTACATTTATCACTTCCTTATTTACTTTTTTAAAAATAATTCCGTCAATTGCAGATTTTAATTCATATTAAAAATTATTCAAATGTAACAGTCGTTTTTACTAAGCAATAGGTACATTTTTAGTTTCTATATTCGAAAGATGTTCAAGTACTGGTCGAAAACATGGCCAAATGTCAATTAAACGTTGAATTATGAACGCAAGAACTGTTGAAAACTGATCACACCCATTAAGTATTGACCAAACTGAGAGTCACTGCAAATGTGTCATTATCAAATGTTAAATTGTTGGATATATGAGGAATGCGTCAAGCCGATCAGTCACGAAGTTCCTGCGGGAGGTTGAAGTAAACGTTAAAAACTAGATCGTTAATGAGAAAAGGTGATTAATGATTGAAATGCATGCAAGAGTAGAGGCTAAGACCTTGATCCTCATTAGCGCCAATTCACTTAACATACCTGATTATCATGTCAATTAAGAATTTTATTCTGGTGTCTTTTTAAACTGGAGAGATGAGAAGTATCTGATACATCGTGACCATGCATCCAGATGTACTTACGAGAGAGCCCATTTCAAATGAAGTTTATTATTTGACAGTTTTAAATTTTCATTTGAAATGAGCACAAATGTTAGAATGTAGGTATCGTTTGACCAAAAATATTTTATTTAATAAAACCGCAACCGCAGAATAGTGTAGCTATGTTACTTTGAAATACATTCGGATTCCTTGGTTGCTGTGTGTTTTGTTTTCATGAAGGTAAAGCGCAATTTGCGACGTCATAAGTTGCTGTCTCACGTGTTACATATATGAAAATTATGATATGTGCATATTTGGGATATATTCACGGACTGGTGACATAAAATATATAACTTTTTTTTCCATATTGAGGAGATAAAATTTTTTTTTTGTAAGTCTTGCTTATGAACAAACAAGTGATAGGAGTTGTTTCCATTTAATAAATGCATACAGGAGAGAAGATAAATAGTGTGCAAAATCTTCATTTTTCCTGATGTCTAAAAAATAAAACAAACTTGTAGACAAACGCCCCCAAACAAAACAAATTCGTAACAATACATTAGAAAGACCTCGCATTTCACAGTATATGCAAAATAAGCTGCGTATATTCGGGCAAGATAAGCATAGGTAAATGCAGTCTGAAGAACACCCTGTACAGGTATGAATACGGGAAGCACAGTTAAACGAAGTCTGAAAAATGCTAGTTCTGGAAACCATCAATAGAACCCAAATAAGATCCAAATTTAGAGCAGTAAGCAAAAAGGTAGTGCTGCGGATCGAAACGTAGAGTTTAAGAGGCAGTGTTGGTTTATCTCTGTCCCTGACAATTTAAAAGCGATCGGGCAAGTAATCTCAGTGATATTCACAACGTTGAAAGCACAATCTAAGTTCTCCGATCATATGACTAAGTTACTTCAAGGTAAATAGCACATGTGCCATGTGACATCTATCTATGCACACACACACACACACACACACACACACACACACACACACAAACACACAACATATATATATATATATATATATATATATATATATATATATATATATATATATATATATATTTATCAACATAAAATCTGGCTGGTATAATTACTTCACTTTAACCGTCGTGTATTAATCTTCCTGTATATAGGCTTAATTGACGTGGGGAAATTAAAACGGACATTAGCATATACAGACATACATGTAGACTTTTGAAATTTTACATCAGCAATTGAAGTAGAGAATGTGTATCTATAAATCAATATTTTGCTGTATTCGATTAGTGGTTACGGAACTGAAATATGTAATAAGATTTGCAAAATAAGATGAAATATATAATTAAAACTCTATTAGTCATTAAGGATGATATTTTAACAGTAAGCTTGATCAGAGTATACTTCCGTTACTGAAGGTTGTGTTATCCAGTTTATACTTGCTTATAAGTCGATTCCAACTGCAATAAAACTGCAGAAACCTAGTTTGTTTGGAGTAATTAGTAGAACAGATAACATATACATTGATGCAGCGGAGCATGACGCTACAGCACATCAGGGTATGTGATGTCTGTGGCTGGACTCGATGTATACGGGAACGTGGACAATATTGAGCTTAGGCACGTACTGGCATTTATCACGTAGTTAGTGTGATTTACGTACAGTGTATGCAGTTTTTATATGTTAACTTGTTATCATTTCACTTTAGATGAATATGATTGGTCCCTAAAACCTCCTGAAATTCTAGAGCAGTATAATTGTTTGGCAGGGAAGGTGGAAAATTGTCTTTCTCTGCCTTCTGGAACAAGTAATTTTTTTCGGTCTAGTACTAATACCAACAACTTAGCGGCCATCTTTCAAATCGATTGAGAGCTCGGGGTCCAAATTAAAATTGGAACATGAGTACTTTGCACACCATCCACAGGTCACGCCTGGTTTAAATGTCAACTAAAGGAGCGTAAAAACTAACTTCTCTTTTGAACTAATGTCGGCAAATGCTAGTCTCGAAATTAACAAAAAGGTTATGCAAATAAAAAAATGCACAAAAAATTAAATCTTGATTCACTATTATTTACAGTAACATCTTTATAGTCTGGATTTAGTAAACGTTCTACGTCCAGTAATCATTCCTTTAAACAAATAGCCAACAACTGGAATGATATTTTATGGAATAAACACACTTTTTTTAAAAAAAACATTGTAAATAGTCTCAGCGAAATCCACTACTCACAGCAATTCAACTGTGATATCACACAGCAATTAAACTATGTGATATCACACAGCAATTAAACTGTGTGATATCACACAGCAATTAAACTATGTGATATCACACAGCAATTTTCATTGGAGATCCATTGGTGAAACCAGATGTCAAATGCTCTATTCATTTGTGTATTCTTGAATTATAATTTGTAAACAAAATCTACTTCAAAAGTTATTGGTTGTCGAAGTCTGCATTATTGATTCAATTTGCGTCTGGGACTATTTTTCACGCGTAAGAATTGAAACGTGTAGCACATGAACCAGGATTTATGAATGACGGAATTCGTGTATTTTGTTTAATCCAAACACTTTCCGCAAAATATAAGATACGTGATAAACCGAATCTCAAATGGGTAATGATTTAATATTAAACTTACGAAGCTCGTAAAATAGTAAATATATGAAACTCGTCCAAATTTTCAACTTATTTCCAAAATTCATTTTAAATCATTACCCATTTGAAATACTCTGCAGTACACTTTATCTCACTGAGCCCATAATACACTCTTACGAACAATTTTGAACAAATTTACTTACGGTAAATGAAGATGTCAACAGCTTATGCATGTGTCTATGAAATGTTTATGAAATATACATCACTTTTATTGTAGTGTTTCGTTTGCCTTGTACAAAACATCTTGTTCATTTTTGCGATTACTTTAATTTCCGAATCATTTCCCCTATGAAAATTGACAAATCAAATACCTTTCATTCAAACTGTAGGATGACTTCCTTTCTAAAAGGAAACTTGTTCACAATAGCTAGGCTTGATTTCCGTTTTCATCTTCCTCCCCGTGAAACGTGTACTCCATCTTATAAGTCAGGGTTTTATATTGGCAGACTTATTGTGGTTATTGAAGGAAACATTAAGACCTAAGACAAGAGTTTTTCAGACTATACTAAATTTCAACGTTTACAAGACATTTAAATTTGCGTATATAATTGGAATGCATGTGTTGGTTTTAAGGATCTGATGCACAAGGACGTCCGCAAAGTTTAAATTTCCCATGCTGTCATAGTATGCCACAAAGATAATGTGAGAGACTAACTCATATACTACCAGACTGTGGCTGGCATTAATTTCAAAATAAGTAAATATAAAAGTTTTGCACAGTGCGAAACCTATCTCTATTTAGATAGCATAATTCGTTTGTGTAGTATTGCATAACATACTTGCTCCTGATAAGGTATCTGTGGATCACACTTTGGTGCAATATGTTTACCTTGAACTGAAAAAGAGAGATAATGTGATGACGTCATGTTTTGCAATATAAATAAAGGTAACGACATCGATTTGATTATCACTTTCAACTACAGCTACGACTTCCTGTCCACTCTTGTTCTTTCCAGACAGGTGAAAATGCGTGTGTTTCTTACTGGTTTTGCATGTGCCATTCTTGGTAAGATATGCAGTTTATTAAAATTTAAGTTTCTTATAGGATGCAATATATATATATATATATATATATAAAGTGTTGCTATATATATAAGTTATACAGAGCATATAGTGCATATATATATATATATATATATATATAGATAGATAGATAGATAGATAGATAGATAGATAGATAGATAGCATATACGCTCTATCAATTATATACCACGAGATGTATACATTTTTCATTAATAGGAAACGAGGCGTGTTTTCGTTTTTAGTTTCTATTTTTATTCACATTGATTAAAATAATATAAGACACACCTAATATTCAAACATGAAAGATTGTTTTATGAAGAAAGTACAGCACTACAATCACGTTAACTTCTTGTGCACACTGAATGCTCAGGCATTTACGTACTGACGTATGGAAATTAATTAGCGTGGAGTACAAACTAAGCGAAATGACGAACCAACAAGAGGTAATTAAAATATTTTAATATTTTTACAGTTGATCTAAGTAATTATTCTGCTTTACTTAACATTACTACGGACCATAAAAAATTCTCTCTCTCTGCCTATCTGTCTTTCGCTCTCTCTCTCCTTTTCCTTTGGACGGTTTGACTTAAGTTTACCATCATTCATAGGTCCAGAGACATCGTCGTACGACACAAGCGAAAATCCCCAACTCTCATATTTTCATGGAGTTTAGCCCGTATCTTGCTACGATGGTCCAGTGAGAGAGAGAGAGAGAGAGAGGGGGGGGGGTCCGTTTGGATATTTTCATATTTAATTAATCATGATCGGTTTTTAAAACATTATAATAGGTTTAAGAAACAACAACAACAACGCATTAAATACATTACAGTATGTTTGCCTCGTAACCGACAAATTTAATTTATAGTGTCGACAGGCTATTGCAACTATGTATCAATGATATTATCAACACTGTAAATAGATCCCAAGGAAAGTGTAAACATACCGTTACGACGAACCATATTCTTGAAGGTTACTTGGTGCCAGTTCAGTTTTAAGGTTTTCGTCCAGCCCAAATTGTTTTTCTCTCTCACTTCATATTTCTGCGATGAAATTGTGTACCATGTCAAATTCATTTAGAAAACGGGGACCATTAATACTTTTTGTCGTTATCTTCATACGTCATTAATGATTAATGAGTGGAAATGCATTATTGATCTATAGGCCTGCAGTTGAAAGAATATTTATATATTCGTATTATTGCGGCATGGGCGGTTTACAATTTTATATACAAATAGTATTGGTATATCAATTTGCTTTATACCAAATATATATATTGCGGCATGGGCGGTTTACAATTTTATATACAAATAGTATTGGTATATCAATTTGCTTTATACCAAATATATATATATATATATATATATATATATATATATAT
>JAECUM010018428.1:0-64961 GCA_016617855.1 Megalonaias nervosa | reverse complement strand
GATTTGACTATGGTATCAGTTGATTAAGCGAGACAACTCCGTCAAGCATAGCTTAGTAACAAGCTGTTGTCGTGTTTGTTGTACTAAGTTAATGTCATGCATAACATACATACATACATACATACAGACATACAGACATACATACAGACAGACAGACTCAAATTCTATCAAGGAAAATTCAAAAACTGTAATTACAGCCGGAAGCGTGAACTATATTCTCACTAACGTACAAACAATACACATGTACTTAGCTTCATCAGCAAGTTATTTTAGACAGCAGTATATAGCATGTGAATTCATAAACTTATCGATTATTTTAGTATCTCTTAGCAACAGACTTTTAACTCGGCAGAAATGTGGGTTTTATATATACTATAGATTTCTCCAATGTATTTGGAAATTGAAATAAATTCACATTTTACAATAATTGTTATTTTATTCAAAAATCCACACTATAGTTTATAATAATTATGATTTTTTTATTCTGTAAGTGCCTTGCGCTTTAACTATATAATAAATTTTTAACACATATATATATGTGACCGACAAATTGTCGGCGAGGGCGATATTATGCCAAAATCCTCTTATTTAGTGGGGCTCCGGCCAGCCCTTCTGCGTTTCAATAGAAATTTGCACACTTTCCCACCATGTCAACACGTGGTGGGTGTACTTTTGCACTCCCCGGGTTGATTTATGGGGAAAGTGTGCAAATTTCTATTGAAACGCAGAGAAGGCCCTAAGATAAGTTAGTTAAGTTTACATGTACTGTGTTTGTATGTGCTGTCCTTAAGATAAGTTAGTTAAGTCTACATGTACTGTGCTGTCCCTATAAATATATGTAAATACGTTACTGTAAATATGTTAATACGTTACTGGAAATATGCTTGCTTGATTTGGGGGGTTACATGAAATCACAATGCCTAGACAGCCCTCTGAATTTCTAATATTTCGTTTCGATTAGGAATTCGCTGGGGGGGGGGTGTCTATGCGTCTGCGTACATAAGATAATTTTATATATAACCTCTGAGCCTGCTAGGATGACAACCTAGGGGTTTCACATGGGGTTGTATAAAACTGTGCTGTAAATATGCTTTCTGTAAATACGCTGTAATTAAAATTCTGTGTTTGTGCTGTCCTTAATTAAGATATAATCATATGTATATAATCATAATCATATGTATATAATCATAATCATATGTATATTATCATAACAATATGTATATAATCATAATCATATGTATATAATCATAACAATATGTATATAATCATAATCATATGTATATAATCATAACAACATGTATATAATCATAACAATATGTATATAATCATATGTATATAATCATAATCATATGTATATAATCATCTTCAAACAGTCCTCTCTGGGGACTATTATTTTTATTTTAAACAAATATTTATAGCTTTAGAAATATCATTATCAAATAAAATATCAACCATATTGTCAATAAATGTCATCACATCATCTGCCCAACCTACTATTCTCATATCATTTTCAGTCGCGAATAACCATATTGATCCATATTTTGGTGAGATATGGTAACCAACTTTTTTAATACAATCGCTTATTATTTTAGATTTTATACCAGTATAGCTTGTGGCTGATTTGATTGAATTAAATCTCTTACAAGATTTGTTTGTCAGATCAAATCCAACATGTCGGACTGGATTATAGTGATACATTATATATAATATGTTATTGTTTAATATGAAATTTTGTCTAAACTATAAAAATAATAACATTACTTTTTTAGCTAATAAGTATAGGGGCTGTAATAGTAGTATACGTAGATGAGTCGTTCCTAATCCCAGAGACTTCCTACCCTGGACAAAACATATTTTGTCAGAAATATGAAAGTCATCATTTTAAGCTAAAAAAAGATGCTGACAAAAATTCAGTTTTTTTTGGGGGGGGTAGGGGGTCTCTGGGATTAGGAACCTCATCTATGTATACTACTACATAGATTCTCTATCAAAAATATGTTATATATGCTTCACAATCATATCAATGCTTTTTAATTGGATATTTTGAAATTTCATTAGAAAGAGTTTTCCATTCATATGAAATTTATTAAATTGATTGAGTAATATAACTGTGAGCCATTATACGATTATAGACTTTTTATGAGGCTGATACATTGATTTGATTGGTAAATCATCAATCAATTGTCAGTAATTGTTTATCGTATGAGTTTTTTCCACTGTGGCTCCCGGTGATCGAGTGGTCTAAGGCGCTCACCGTTACGGAACACTGCCGTCTCACCCCTTGTCTATGTGGGTTCAAGTCTCGGGTTAGGCCAATGTGGGTATCTGAGAAACCTTCCCAGTAGCTTCCTGTGGGTCGGTGGTTCTTCCCGAGGTTTCCAGGATTCTGCATCCACCTGTTATACTGGCCGCCATATATGGCCTATCTTGTGCTGAAAAGTTTCCATTTCCTGACAGCAATGTGACAATACTTCGTGTAATTTGTGTACAATATTCACAATAAAATTTAACCCAAAAGTTGACTTTTTCGTTCACTATACCATACACCGATTAATCCAAATTATAAACATCCTACAAATAAATACAAAAAAAAAAAAAAAAAAAATAAATAGAAAAGGCACAAAAACAGTTGTAGTTCGTTTCCCTGATAATTTTAGAACTCCAAACTCTTATTTAAATCGAAATCGGGGAAAAATATGAAAATGCAAGCAGTCGGACGGATACAGATGCAGATGAAGAGATGTACAGACGGAAAATACACAGTCACTGATTAATAATGGGTTCTAGCAATTCGATCATTGTCAGAATACTGGATAATACACTTCAGGCACCATGACAGCTTTTGGAATAATATGTCACCCTCGCGCGATGGCAATCTGAGTATCATATAGCAAAGAAATCTTTTGGCGACTAACGGGAATCAGATTAAATCAAGACTAGAAGACATAAAATAAATATTTTATTCAACAAATTTCATAGACTTCATATCAAATATCACAAAATTATATAAAAAAGTTTCTTGAACACATAATTTGTGAATATCTTGCTCAAGTCAATGACGTTTCTACGTAGTTTTGCTAAGTGCTACATTATGTCACAGTGATAATTTTGTATCACGTGACGTTTGGACGTTAATAAAAGAGAACGCCATGTGATTAAATTAAGATGTACCTAGCTGGTCAGACGACTCGATGTGGAATTTCAGTCATATGTTTATATATGGTTTAGATTCGTCTAGACATACATGTGCAGAGAACTATTATTAAATCCACGAACAAATTTCATCATTCAGAATTTGATCAGTCATCATCAACATCATCGTCAAAGAGATGAATAAACACATCTGCTTCATCTTCCTCCTCATCCGAAGAGTAATATGATACTGTACGACTTGTGCGTTCCTTAGACCTCGTATTTCGCCCAGCTCTTTCGTCACCTTTTGTGACCTTTGCAACAGATTGATCAGCAGTATCTGTTTGTACTTCCTGTCCTAATGTACCTTCTCCTACTCTTGGTTCTCCCAAAGTTGTGTCTTTTGGACTTATTTGTTTAGGACCCACGCATTTCGCTGTTGCATTCGTCGGAGACGGCGAGATTCTTCGTGAAGGCGAATATATTCTGGGCGGAGACGGCGAGAATCTGCCTGCAGGAGAGTATAGTCTAGGCGGAGAAGGGGATATTCTTCGTGGAGGTGAGTATAGTCTGGGCGGAGACGGCGATATTCTTCGTGGAGGTGAATATAGTCTAGGGGATTTTACTCCACGGAAAACTTCATCCGGGTTCTTTGACCTAGTCCCGTCTACGTAAATTATTTCTATGTCTTCGCCTAACAACGGACTTGTATTACTTTCTTTGACTACTTCAGCATGGTTAAGAACCAGTTTTTTCATAGCAGGATCCTTAGATGCTGAACTAACAACAAAATTATCGATTCTCGGCTGGACAGCGCTTCTTAAGTCAGTGTTCGACTCCGATTTGGATTCTGTGCGGAAGATATCAAACACTTGAGTTGATGTATTATGTATTGCTTTCGGAGAGTCAGCTCTTGAGTCAAGAGAAAATTCATGTTGTAGTTGCGTCTGTGGGAAATAATCTGGAGGAACACTTTTACAGGAGGAAGGACTGGATCCCTTGAACTTCATGCCCACTGGACCGTTCTTTCCAGTCGAAAGAATATTTTGGGAACTGACTCCTTCTGTATGACTCGCCGATAGACCCTTGAGAGTCCTAATCCCACTACTCTGGTTTGGAGGGCTGATGAAAAGAATCTGGAAAGTAAGGAATACCAACTCATAATTTTTTGGAAAGCCAAAAGCGATAGGAAAATTAGAAGTTTTAAAGACTTTGAAAGGTCATGACCTTACCAAAATAGCCTCCAGAGATATCCAACTTTACATTTTATCTATACGTAAATAATATTTCGCCTCAAATTTCTCAGGCAGCCAAATTTTACACAAATAATATAGTTGTATTACACTGAATAACGACGTAGATACATACAGTTTTATCCTTACATTGTTAGTCAAGCCAGAGCGATCCAGAAAGACCACATTTCGATTTGCCTTCATGCATCAGCCGATTTAAATAACTCACATTTACAATCCATGTGTTTTCTTTTACTTCCAAAACGTTTATTGTAGTGGTTTTTCTGAAAAGGAAACAACAAGACTGATTTTCATTCCCGTACAGGCATATTATTTTAGATCAGACTGGACTCCGTACGTAATTAGCATATGAGAGAGAGAGAGAGAGAGAGAGAGAGAGAGAGAGAGAGAGAGAGAGAGAGAGAGAGAGAGAGAGAGAGAGAGAGACCTTGTGGGTTTTATGTATGTCATTGGGCATGTTGGACAATTCTTCCTCTTTGAAATCCGGCTGGGTTGATTTAACTTTAGCATCGATAGGATACTCTACAAATAGGGAATTTGGGGAAGTGCACGTGCTCCTGTCCTCTTTTTCCACATGCTTGGTTGATGTACAAACAGTTCTCACGTGCACACCATGGTGATCAATCAATTCTTCAGCTGAACCTCCAGTTGTATACGAAGAAAATGGGTTCGAAATTTCGTCAGTCTCTTCTATTTCTTTTTTCTTAAGTTGAATTAACGCATTTGTAGAAGTTGAAGTCCTCTGTGCCCACGGAATCAGAAACAGTACGATGGCACCGATTATAATTGGAATTCCGGCACAGTGGAAGGCAATGTCATAGCTTCCGGTTTGATCATATACATTCCCTGAAATAAACAAATTTTCTTTTCTAAAATGGGTGTAATGAGTTGAAATTTGTTTGAAAACATTGAAAGATTCGTGTATTATTTTCAATAAATGAATGATAAGTTTGATTTGAGAATGTCGATTCTGAGGTTCCGGCACGTGCAGAACTATATAGCCGAATCTGAAAGGATCATGGTTCTTACTGGTTGTGTGCTTTCTTCAACTTGAAATTATATCTTCTAGCATTCCTCGCCAACATCTGAACCGTCAAGAATACAGAGATATTTAGAATGAGCTGTGAAAACTTAATGTACAGTTATTCTGAATCAATATTTAAAGTTTAGAATTTAAAGTCAGCTGATTTAGAAATTAGTGTATACTAAAGATACAGTTCAACCAGGCTTATCATAGATATCAGTCTACTATGCTTATGATAGATACGATTTTACTGTGCTTATGATAGATACGAGTCTGCTATGCTTATCATACATACGAGTCTACTATACTTGTTATGGATGTGATTCTACTATGCTCAGCATACATACGAGTCTATTATGGTTATTATAGATATGAATCTACAATGCTTATCAGACATGCGAGTCTACAATGCTTATTTTAGATATGTCTACTATGCTTATCATACATACGAGTCTATTATGGTTATCATAGATACGAGTCTACCATGCTTATCATACATACGAGCCTAATATGCTTATTATAAATATGAGTCTACTATGTTTATCATATATACTAGTCTACTATGCTCATTATAGATATGAGTCTACTATCTTTAACATGCATACGAGTCTACTATACTTATTATGGATGTGATTCTAACTATGCTCAGCATACATACGAGTCTATTATGGTTATCATAGATACGAGTATACAATGCTTATCACAGTTACTTGTACATATATACGAGTCTACTGTACTTATTATATATACGAGTCTACAATGATTATCAAACATACGAGTCTATTATGCTTATACATACGAGCGTATTAGTCTCCTCTGTTTATTATATATATTTATATGAGTCTCCTATGCTTATTCAATATCTTTAAGGTTTATATCAAAATGACTATTAAGAAAGTGTTGCTTTTAAAAATGTATACGTCTCTGAAAACTTTTAAGTCATTTTGTTTTGACTCGTTTCATCTTAAATTTTGTTCAGAACCACTCCCATTATGTTATGGTTCATCCACTGATTTACACACATCTGAAACCATGCACCAAAATGTGAATTTTTCATAACTAGTTATGCGAACCTTTTAATCGGCCGAACCAAAAGTATATTATAAGGACGATCTTCTTCTTCTTCTTCTTCTTCTTCTTCTTCCAGAACATAATTTATTAGGGAACAAAAATCTATTCCTTAGAAAGTTTATAATTGAAGAATTTTAGGTTGTTAAGAAAATTGCGTTAAAGTGATTCAGAAAAGATTGTTCAACGCTAAACATTATGTATGTCCTGAAATTCCTCATGGACCAAAGTCTTCTGAAGACGTAATATTATGTTTTCACTAAGAATATACCATACAGGTGAATAATAAAACATAACTTTGAGTAGCCATGTATGTGGTGATACACACACGGCAATAAAGCATCAATGCATACATAATTTAATCTGCAGTGAGAAAGAAAGTAAACTACCTGCTATAGGTGGTCCTAGTGTAAATGTAATGGAGCTGACCCCGATCAAAAATCCCCAGGCAAGGACCGCATTTTCAAGTCCAACTAGGGTCGTTGTCAGGATCGGGAGCAGGACCACGAAGCAGCCGTCGACCAATCCCACCACCACGACGTAGATGATAACGCCAGTTAACGACTTGGCGAGTGGCAGCAGAATGATGGCAGTTCCAGTCACGACCATGGCTAACTGGTGCATGTGCAACCGATTCAGAATCTTTAATTCCACGATCTTCCCGAACATAAGTGTACCACACGCGGTGCATCCTCCAAAAAGCACCATTATAAAGGAACCCTTCTCTGGTGGGATACCAATGTCGAATGCAAAGGACACCTGTGCAATAATCAAATAAAGAAGTTAATAGCAGCAACAACAACAACAACAACAACAACAACAATAATAATAATAATAATAATAATAATAATAATAATAATAATAATAATAATAATGATAATAATAATAATAATAATACTAGGGCTGCCATACGTCCTCTTTTTCCCGAACATGTCCGCCTTTTCGGTCCTTAAATCTATATAGACAAAGAATACAGATACACCCACTCTTGTCTTCTTTTTGAATGTTCAAATAGGGTATCCCAAACTACTACTACTACTAATATTACTACTAGTACTAATACTACTAACGACCATTACAAGGACTGGGGCTGAGGAGGTCTTAGAGAAAGTCAGAGATCGCACCGATTTTCATTGAGACACTATTAGCACTACCCCATAAGCACTACCCCCCCCCCCCCCCCCCCCCCCCCCCCCCCCCCCCCCCCCCCCCCCGCGCGGGCCAGCATCTCACGCCTTCCAGCAGTGGACTCCACAACGCATTGAAATGGTAACTTGCACATGGGTTCTGCCTGAAGATTTATGAAACTAATTGAAATAATTGAATATATTATTATATATGAATGATATTTACCGTACATTGAGCATTATTTACCGGGGAATACAGTGTTGCGCTTAAGGTGAACACTTACTAAATGCACGTAGGGTATGTAGAAACCAAACATCGCACATGTAATGGCTATCACCCAAATTACGAAAACTCGGTTCTTCCATAAATTCAGTTCTTCTAACATTCTTTGTGCTGGTGATGTCAAAATGTTTTGAACGGGACGCTTTGCCCGTTTACGCGCGGGTTTGATCCAGAAATCTAAAAGAGCTGTCAATGTACACGTGCCAGCAAAGAATCGAAAGGTGTTACGCCAGCCGATAGAATCGATAAGCGCCTGGGAGACCGGAGATATGATCAAGGTCCCAAAGCTGCCACCCGACACTGTTACACCCACAGCAACAATCAAGTACTTGTCGAAGTAATCTGAAGCGATGGTCATGGTTGGTTGTGTGGCCATGGATGTACCAATCCCGTAAAGCACTGAGAATGTAAAAAACATCACAGGGAGATCTTGTACGAAGGAAGAAATCAGCACCGACATCGCACAAATGAATCCGCCGGTCGCCATCACCAACCGGTAACCGAACCGATTTAGCAGAAAACTGGTGATTGGGCAGAAGGTCATGGAAAGCCCGTATGCAAGTGACCCAATCCATGCTGAAAGTAGAAGGGATGAAAATATGGTTCCATATGTATAATAATAATAATAATAATAATAATAATAATAATAATAATAATAATAATAATAAAATAATAATAATAATAATAATAAGAAGAAGAAGAAGAAGAAGAAGAAGAAGAAGAAGAAGAAGACGAAAGAAGAGCAACAGCAACAGTAATGACAACATTATCAAGCAGGAGTTCATAAGATAATCCTAACCGTGTGATATGAGTCTACATGATTAATTAATAAATAAATGATGCAAAGTGGTCAGAGTTACCCTGTTAAAGTGATTGACAGCCACCCACCGACATTAGAATGCACCCACACTGCAGTTTTAGTTGTAACAAGATGAAAGGTATTTGAATACGATCATGGACATACAGTTTTAAGCACTGATGAATAGATTCTTTAAAGTGTGTCACGGTGATCCAATACGAGCATGCGACAGACACACTTCTACATGATGATGTAACAAAACTTAATGTTTAGCTTCTATACATGTCTCTAGGTAAACTAAAAAAAAGAGATGTCTTCTGATTTGCAGCTTGCCACATTCTATCCTCATTCAACCTACCGAAAACTTTTCTAGTGCAAATGATCAATTGTATGTAGAGTTTTTAACACTTTATTTTTATATATTTTTGGAAATTTCTAAGCCTACGCTTGGATTGAATGGGTCTTTCTGCGTCACTGGTAGCAACCATCTGGCTGTCAGTTGTGGGAGTTATTAAAGGCATGGCATTCATCTCCCTATCTTGTACTATTGACTAATTCCAACTACGGTCATCGAACATCTAAGTATACTATATTTCACAGAAATAACCATTCTAAAGCACACGACTAACATTTGTGCGACAAGTAACACGTTAACACATTGTATGAAAATGAGCATATATCTATTATACACTGGTTGTGAACTCCATAGAAACAAATTGTCTGCTTCATTGATAATAATAACAACAACAATAAAAACAACAGCAATAATAATAATAATAATAATAATAATAATAATAATAATAATTATTATTATTATTATTATTATTATTAGTAGTAGTAGTAGTAGTAGTAGTAGTAGTAGTAGTATACAGCTCTAATTATGAAGAAGAAGGTGCTATAACTGGAATTTAAATTAAAGACAAGTGAGGAGCGGAAAAAATGTTCTTGGATTCCTTCATTCAGACATATTTAAGCATTATATTTGAATCAGTTTTCAACAGAAAATGCTCAGTTCGTATTGCTTAAAGATAAACAATAAAAAAGAATTGCTGCATGGTAGAATAAAGAAAATGTAAGAGTGCTGTCTATACGCCACACAATTCTAAACTCGACTGTGCTAATGTATACGTCAATGTGGTCATATCGGCGACTTTACTGGTCTGAAATAAAGTATGAATTGTTGTTCCAAAATTTCATATTAAAGCAGTCTGACCAAGCTCTGTGCATTCCTGATTGTTGAGTAATACTTATCTTAGTTGTCATCACAAAACTTACAGACGAAAATGATGGATTTGTACAATGGCAGTCTGGTACTATGTTGGGTTAAGAAAAACGGACCTTGGGTTTAGTAATTTAAAATAAAATATTTCAATGCGCATCACTTTTACTTTGAAATAAATATTGGGTGACATTCAATATGGCTTACACTGGATCAAACTTTGTGGTTGACCTAGTCTAAAAATGTCGACGTACTTTTATCATTGATTTTGTCCTATGAATTTCTCGGGGCGTTTATATCATGATCTTCGAAGGAATATGTATATAAAAAAAATAAAAAGATCCTCACACCTACTTAGTAAAGCTGAAATAGTAAATGCCGACGAACGGTTATATAACCTGCAGAGATAACTTTTATAGGATTGATAATTTTTACATACAGCCTACAACAGACTTTACGCCCGTATCTAGTAGGTGAACATTTGTTTTACTCAGGTTTTATTTTTCATCTTGCCTTACAAGACTGTAATTTCGTCATCATATAATTTCTCAAAATCAGTCTGGGAAAATCTTGAGGAATACATTTCAACATGTTATTGGTTATAAATATTTAGTTTTAAGACAAAAATATCAGGCTAGAAGGATTTTCTTCGCTATCAAATACAAACGTTTAAAAGGATAAAAACAGAGTCAATCACCTACTTGAATGCATCAGGTAGCGGTGTTTGATTGGTTGAATGCCATTGATGACATCTGTTCGAAATTATAAATTCGCACACCCTCCCCTTTGTATGTACCTGCCTACCAATACAAAACAATGAAAGGCATCAAGGATATAGAATATGCACAAAACTTAGTCATTTCATTCACTGATTTATAAGTTCTAACCTGACTGACTTCAGGAGGTCCCAAACACTGTCAACTTGTTATCCTTTCGAATCTTACGGGTGTTTTTGTTTAGTAACACGGTCACCATGTTTGCATGTGCGAGTCTTTATTTTCTTGCAACAGTTGTGATGTAGTTCACCGTCTTTGATAATCTGAATAATTCCGTAAATTTTGCAGTTAAATCTCATTGAGCATACATAGACAAGAAATCTTCCTTTTTCTTTGTTGAATTTTTTATATAGAAATATTAAAACTAAATCTTACAAATATTGGACGCAGACAATTCAATTTTTAATAGAAACCAGAAAAGATCAGTGAGCTGTCAGTCTGCTTGTTTACATCGAGAGCTCCGTTTGCTTTGAAACACAAATAGGTCGACAGTGTTAAGGACCCCTTGGCGACATTCATGTTAGAAAATATAAATCAATTAATGAAATTACTGAGTTGTGTGCCTTTTTATATCCATGATGCTTTTCATTTTTAAAGTCGGTAAGGGATACAAACACATGCAAGGGTGTGTAACACTACATTATCTTATTTATGTCTGAATCGATGTCCACACCAGTACACTCCTTCACTGCGATAATAAATGCTCAGGAATGAAAACATCGCAATGTAATTGACATACATTAGAGACATTTAATAACTCGATATCTAACCATGATAAAATGAAAGCAGACCTTTAGAACATACAATTTATAAGTTTGCGCCGAGGTTGAAGGGTTGCGCCTTATCCAGTTCCAAGTAACTTGACATTTATAATGTT
Source organism: Megalonaias nervosa (assembly GCA_016617855.1). NCBI lineage: Eukaryota > Metazoa > Mollusca > Bivalvia > Unionida > Unionidae > Megalonaias > Megalonaias nervosa. The sequence continues at coordinate 53,403 of JAECUM010018428.1, read as the reverse complement.
TGATTGGTTCATAATCAGTCTCAAGCACAAACTCAAGTCCAAAAGTTCTTAATTCGCAAGCCAGATACCACTGAGTAACGAGATTAGAAAGACTATTCACACCGAAGCAACACGCCACCGGCCACTCATATTTTTATCCTAACTTACCATCTTGATTTACCGATTCAAAATTGAGTACTGAAAGCAGAATATCTGCTGATCACCAATATGACAATCCTCATAGTGTGAAAGTTGAAAATCTTTTAAGATGTTCTCCATATTTGATTAGCCATACTTCGACATATATTTTCAAAGATTAGTCCACAATACCGTTATTTCAATTGCAATATTATCCCTACCAGTGTACTAGAATTACCCTTTGCACAGTATCCAATATACTTCTTTAAAGATCAAAATACTTTCACCATCAACTTGCTTACCTGCCTCAGCCTTTGTTGATCCAAAGCTTTGTAAAAATTCCACAAAGAACACACCGAATGCATGCAAAACTCCGAGAATGAAAACTTGGGACGTGAAACAACAGAAGCAGACCAGCCAGGCGTATCTACTATCCTTTTGAATCCACACAACATAATTTTCTATTTCATAATTTTCCTCTGCAAGATCAATGAAAGCGTTTTCAGACGACGCCATTTTACATCAAGCAAATATGGCCTGGTTAACGGAAGTTGTATTTGATTACGTAACAAAATGACGTCATTTATTGTATTACCTAAATTAGACCGGAATTGGGATAAAAAACAACACAAACGCCGATAATTCTGTGCATTATTTTCTTTTCATACGCTTCTCTTTTCATGGGTAAATTAGAAAAAGATTTCCTTCAAAAAGAAAAGTTTAATCCATCTGTTTGGTTTAGATTTTTAGATGACATATTTATGATCTGGAACTATTCAAATGAAGAAATGGAAAAATTCATTGATCGCCTAAATCATTTTCATCCGACGATTAAATTTACTTATACTGCATCTAGTACGCATGTTTCATTTTTAGATGTAAATGTAATTAAAATATTGATAACACTATCTCTACAAATATTCATGTCAAGGAAATTAATATCCACCAGTATGTGGAATATTCTTCATGTCATCCCATGTCATGTAAAAACGGTATACCATATAGCCAGGCCAAAAGATACCGACACATTATTTCAGATGATTGTTAATTACAAAATTCGCTGAATGATTTAAAAACATATTTCCAAAACAGAAATTATCCTAAACATATCATTGATTCTGCGCTGAACAAAGCCGGTAATCTTACTCAACATGAGGCTTTAAACACAGCAAATTATACAATAGAGAAAAATATAATTCTTTTCACAATACAATATAATCCTTCATTACCTAATATAGGCCTTATAATTAATAAATATTGGAGTCTCCTAAATTTATCAAATAAAAACAGCGTAAAATCACTTTACAACAATAAACCAATTCTTGCTTGTAGAAGACCCAAGAATTTGCAAGATTTTCTAATTAGAACTAAACAGACAGAAAATAAAAAAGACAATTCTCGTCATCTAACTGTAATAGACACCGGTGCTTTCAATGTGCAAACATAAGAGAAAGTACTTCTTTCAGTAGCGCTAATGCAAAAGAGGTATTTTCTCTACGTTATAACACTAATTGCGTATCAACTGATGTGATTTATTTGATAGCTTGTAAAAAATGTAATATATAATATGTTGGACAAACACTTCAACAAGTTTAAAAGAGAATGAATAATCATCGCTTTCATACAACAAATTATAGAGATCCTCAGTTTTCCTCTAATATTTCAACACATTTTAATACCAATAATCAATCTCTACTCGATTTTTCTTTCATGCCAATAGATATTGTGCATGGAGACATGAATAGACTCATAAAGAAACTTATTAGATTCATAAATTAGATACTTTGTATCCTAATGGCCTTAATACCAATGCACTATATAAAATTGTATATTTTTTTTTTTTAAATTGATAAATTGTATATCCTTTATAACAATATAATTATATGTATGACTGTTTGTCTCTATTTTATTTTATTATTTTACTAAATTAGACCGGAGAATTTAAAACGTTGTGGGCAACATGTGCAGGAGAATATTTTTATAATAGAGGGTGTTCAACTCCATACTGGAAAAGAAGAATAAACTTTAGTTTATCTATCTTCTCTTCGTCATTTTCAACTTTATCATTGTCCTCTTCATTAACAAACACCAGTACCACAACCAATCTTAACTTCAACGGCAACAACGACAACAACTGCTACTATTACTACTGCTGCTGAGAACACAACAAACGAAACAGCGACTTGAAAAAATAACGACGCGAGGGGGGGTCGATGGGTCAATTGCCCCTGGGTGCCAGGCGAAGGGGAGGGGGCACCGACCGAACTTTTATTAAGCTGAAATTTTAATAGTATTTTACCTCACCTTATTGTAACGGGTGCAGTTCTTGACAAAAGTTATATTTAAGAAGGGGATAGGAAGTTTGGTAACTGACCTAACAACTGTTCTATGTGGCAAAGTAGGGGCGCCATTAAAGAACATTGCCACCGGGCGCCTCGAACCCTCGCGCCGACATTAACTAAAACTACTACAGCTACTTCTCTTGATGATGCTGCTACTACAAAAGCTAAGGGCAAAAATTACTAGAAGTTATAATTAATACAGAGCTTGTCCTCATTTTTAATTTCACAGTTCGTTCTGAGTTTTAATTCTATAGTTGACTTTTAACATGCATTTGTGAAAATAGAAAGAGAATTAAATGTTTGGAGGAGGTAATACTTAGACAAATAATTAATATTCTATTGTATAATATCGCATAAAAGTAAAAGTGTCACATGACGGAGACAATGCCATTTGTCAGAGAACAAAACACCGTGCCGCACTCACGAGATTGTGCTTCACTCGATCTTGTCTCCCTCACGCGATCCTTGTTCGCTGTCTTGCCATGTTCAGTACAATATACGACATATCGCACTTTTTTTGGAAGATATGAAGATTTGCTTACTTAAGGAAAGTCATACTATGCCCTCGTGGAACACGACTGTTAATATATCTCCCATTAAGAAGGACAAATATTGTATAATATCAAAATAAATGCTATGCACCTAGTTTGCACACAAAGGACTAAATAAATGACCTACTATAACTTTCTTCAAACCTGTAAATATAATTAGTCATACAAAACAAATAGAAAATGAACCCCTTCAAAACTCTCTCTCAGACAAAAGTTGACACCAAGCCTAAAGGTCGGTTGAGCTAAACAGGAAAGGAAGCATTCATTATTTGAGAGATGCGGTTGTTTAACTCCTTTATCTACTCGTTTAATTGATATAACACCAAAAGTGAGCAAGGCTTTTCTTTGAAGATGCTCACCTCTACAGCCAAACGGGCACAAAACGGTACTTAATCAAGAGTTGGGTTGCACCTGAGAACTTCCAAGTCCAAACAACCAGTCAGATACCGATAAATAGCGGCTTTCATCGAGTATAGCAGAACCATTGTGAACCGATGGGGAAACATATGGAGTTGTGTACGTCGTTCTCATCTGGGCAGTTGAAGCGTACCGACAGTTTTCACTTCACTTATATATCGTTGGATACTATAATACAAAATTTCAAAGCTGACAATTTCCAAATCGCAAAGCAGCTTCCATTTCCAATTCACTAAGCAGATTGCAGTTATGTATGTATGTATGTATGTATGTATGTATGTATGTATGTATGTATGCATGTGTGTGTGCATGCGTGCGTGCGGCGTATGTATGTATGTATCCTTATGATTAAATGGACTAGTTTTATTATTTGCAGAAACAGAAATACCTCAGCAAAACCATTTTTATTCGATTAAAAATCAATCAGCATATAACAGATAATGAACATGCCGATGCTCAGTATGTATGGGATCAACGTCACTCCACCAGCTTGGGTGACAATCACGATTTAGATCTACACATGTATAGATATACACTACTCTGTGAATACAGTCTCCATCCATGCTGTTATATTAGTTCACTATCACTGAGGTAAAGCGTTTGCTTCAATATAACAGTTAAAGAACTGCTATCAAGCCACACACACACACACACACACACACACACACACACACACTTTAGATATATGCATTTTTCAGCGAGAGATCCACAAGGGGCGGAATAAGCATGGGCATGGGGCTAACTGGCTACAAGTGTCAACAACAATTATATGGTGGAATCTCCCCGAAAAATTATCGTCATATGCATATTATATTTAAGTAGTCGTTATTCCTGGGCCATGACCAAACCATTACCATATTATGGGTTCATATGGATTGATAATGGGGAAATATTATTGAAACAATATTATACATATATACGTCTACAATGCTTTTTTGGCTATTTTGTCTTAGTTGATATTAAATACCCCGACACGTTGCATGATACGTGTTTCGACTACCCTCTTGCACGCGAATCGTCAGAGGTTCAGCGCGACTGACTGTCTAAATACCAAAAACATCATGTCTGGGACAAAATAAAAAGAAATTGTAGAATGTCCCAAATGTGTGCCTTATGCAACGAAAAAAGAAAAATCATATTGTATGTAACAGAACATTACATTTTGATTGTTCACTTTGGCTAAATCACAAATTGTATCGAGTCCTAATATTATATCAGAAAACTTGGATTAATAATTATATTGAGAACAATTCTAAATTGAAAGCTGCTGCAAAAAAGATACCCCCAACCCCCCCAAAAAAACCCAAACCAAACGCCCCCAACCCCTCAAAAAAATCAAAACAAAACAAAAACGAAAACAAAAATCGACTTGATGTGACTGTGAGTCTAACCTCTTCACAAACCAATAGGTATCACCAAAGAAATTGCTTAAACAGAACTTATTCGTAATATATACACTAATAGTTTGCTACAGTGTAAAGATGAAACAAAAATGCAATGTATGCTATACGATCGAAAAAATACAATTCTGAGGTGCAATGTACCAATGTTGCACACTGAGCGTGGGGTCGCAGGTTTCCGGTAATATTTTATCCTATGTCCATCAAATCCTGCCCTGTACGCCTCCCCTCTCCGGGTCCCCGGGCGAGATTTTTCGTAAAAAAGTTAAAGATATGCCTACATCTTTTTATTAGAGTCCATCCATCCCTGTTGGCGCTTACATTGGCCAAAGTAGCATACGGTGAAAAGAAACTCATGTAAAATCTCAATAAAGTGTTTTCATTTACATTAATTTCCAAAGCATATTGATGAAATTTTTCATACTTGGAACGAGTCGTAACGAAATTCAGACAAAAGTTCATTTGTTTTCGTGCACACTTACAACTTTCACCTTAGGGTTATGGTCACAGTCATATACAATTTGCGCTTAGGTTTTTTATTCTTCAAAGCTATTGTTCCTTGTTTCATTTCATTTGCTTATATTTCACAAACCACTGGAATGGTTTTCTTGATACTTGGGAGTGAATCATTTTGACGCTAAGACTCTTCTGCGATATACCCGCTCACCTGTTTGGCTTCGGAGCCACGTCATACAGAAACATTGCATTGAGATTTTAGTTGAAATTGTTTTCATTTGCTTATATTTCCTAAACACCTTCATGAATTTTGTTCACACATTGGATAAAACATTATTAGATTCTGGATGAAATGACGCTGAAGCACACATTTCTATCCTGTTAGTCGTGTGCGAAAAAGTATAAATGTTTGCCGTAAGCATACAAGAAAATTATTCTTATGCCCTTTTACCAAATCGGGCTGAAAATTAATATACATCCAGAGAAGCATTTCACATTAATGTAATAAAATATAAAACTTATTTAATATTTTATTTTTAATTAGTTGGTTCTAGATATTCGGTGGCCAAATTCAACTCTGCAAAGACATATGAAAAGAAACATAAAAACAATATGAGAGATTGAAATTATAAGCATTATGCAAACAAGCAAAATCAATTTTATTTGCTCGAAAATTTGAAGATAATTGCAGTATTTAAGTGTGCTTAAATCGTGTACTGTTTACTTGTGTTCTGATATTAGCCAACAATTAGGATATCTTACTTGTGCAGCCCTTGTCTTATCTTCACATTCATGGACACAAAAGAATAGAGCATCCTTGAAAAATACATACGGGTGATAAGCAATATCACTATTGACCATTAGATTCAATATGTGAAATTGGTTTTTTTCCACATAGAAAATAAAACTTTCAACCACCACAATATAATTCAACAGAAAAAAATCCAAAAAGCTCAACACAGGAAATGGAACTGTCAATGATCGCTGTGTAATTTAACAGGCAGAATCTAAAAGCTCGACATATGGAATGGAACTATCAACACCAACAATTTGGACATATAAAAGAAAGATATCACCCACAATGTAAAACTTAGAAAATCCGTGTATACAAAATGTACGCACCGCCAAGCAGTTACATAGAAATCTTAAAATACTTCATAGAGATTAAAACACTTAATATCCTTTAATGCTACTACTACTACTACTGCTAATAATAATAATAATAATAATAATAATAATAATAATAATAATAATTATATTATGTGTAGTAATATGGCCTGAAACAAAATATATATATATATATATATATATATATATATATATATATATATATATATATATATATATATATATATATATATATATATATACTGGATAACACTTTGAGATGAGACCTAGCAGCCCACTATCAAGCAGTGGACTTGCTTTATCTGTTAATCTAAAACAGTGAATCTACATCCATTTCATCCTGCGGGCGACATAAGTATCTAGTCTTTTTTGGTCACAGAAACAAATTGTTAAAGCATCGATATATGCTCATACGAGTTCACCATCTATTTGCTCTTGAAAACTAGCACTTCGAGGCAACATCTTATCATATTCCACGCCTTGTTTCTAATTTTAGACGAGTTCCACACCTTGTCTCTAATTTTAGACGAGATAACCATTGAGTAGGCCTCAGTTCTAGCTTCTTGAAATTGAATACTTTCATAAAATTCCAATTTCCAAGCTTCCAAATTTTCCGCCATTGAGCCCTAAAATACGTTCTATTTTCTTCGAAGATAGCACAGGCATCAATACTTCATACTTCTCTCCATCTAACTATTAATAGCACCCTTTACATAAGAGACACAGACTCTCTAAGTTTCAATCTAGCTATGTTACCTACATCAAGTTTAAATAGTCTATATTTGTAAATGTGATAATGTTTGTGTTTGTCTTTGAATTAGCATATTATTATTACCTTTATCTAGGGACTCAATGTAGCCGAGTGGTCTAAGGCGCTCGCCTTTACAGATCACTGACATCTTTGACTGGTTTGTATGCTTTTCTGTAACGTTATTTTCACAGTTTATTTGAGACTCTAGGTTGACCAGTCTAAAGTTAATTTCTCTAAAGAAGTGTTAAGTATCTTTCTGTGCTGTATGTTGCTGCATATATCATCTTTCTCTTTTATTTTATAATATTCCAAGAGTAGTTTCATTATTCCTCCATAATCTTTAACTAATATGCTATTTTTGTTAAGAGTTTATAAACTTGTCTCTTTCCTTCTCCTTATTTATTCTCTGTAACACACCCCACTCCTTTTAGTATACTGTTAATACAAATGTTCCTACTCTTTTTGTCATTCCTTCATGTTTATATTTTAGCATTTTCTCATATTTTTTGGCCATATTATTTTTCCATAGCTTGTGTCATGTTCTTTTCGCCATAGCTTGTGTTAGAATCCACTCTTTTTCAACTGATTATCGTTAGCTCTTTTGAGATTGTACATTGCGATTTGTTACAGATTTGCTTTTGCATTTTATTTTCTTCCCTTCATTGATAATATCATATAATTTGTTGTCCATAAATGTTCATATAATTTAATTTAACACATTTTGGTCGTCCTCTCGACAGTTATAATAAATAAGTTTCCAGGCCGCATAACTCCATTTTGTCCTATTTTCGATTCTGACACTCGTACTAACTGCTAACTGGTCAGTTATTTTTCTTCCTAAATGTTACATTTTTTTCCATATATCTAGCAAGAAATTCTGAAGCAAGAAGTTCTACCTCCGCCAGAGGCTATGTTACAGTATCGTCGACATTTGGTTTCTCGATCTCGGAACATTTAGTTGCTTTTTAGAGCAATTTTCTTTTTGGTTTTCTTTAACTGACACTTTGTTTCTTGTGGGTGGGGTTGTGGAGGGCATGACCATATGTCAAACAGCAAATTGGGACACTATGGAGTACTTTGTAGCATTTTAATGCTTATAAAAAATATTATGTACACGTATTTATGAGCACTAGTTTCAATGCCTCTACAAATGTTTCTACCAAACATAAATTAAGAGCGTATCGTTGAATAAGAGCATTTTGCACATTTAAACCAGGTCACTGTGATTTCATTTTCAAGATTTCATTTGCAAAAGCCACAAAAGAAAATGTCTTGAAACAAAAATCAGTAGTTAAGATTATGGCATTTCATAAGAGAATTCCTTTAGGTTTTTATAATGGCTTTACTATTTTGATTGTGGAGATTACGAGGAATCAACTTCATCAACGTTGAAAGAACACAAACGAAATAAACCCAATTCGCTATTATTCGCAGGTTAATTTAAATGGAAGAGTGTCCCATGGTCTAGATTTTTGTACAACTACTGATCTCACAGACATCTCTGTCTGTATGTTTGTGTCATGCTATGGAACGAATGCAAATGTGATTAAATTGAACCAATTTAATACATTTTTCGAGGATCTTATTACAATGTATATAGTTGTGAGCTATTATGTGAATTACGGTTGTGCAAATCAAGAACAATTTTAATGTATCCCGTGGATTTCCCTACTATTTGCTTTACGTAGCGTAAACCGATAACCTAGCACATTAAATATTGGAGACTCGTTGATGTTGAAAATTATAATAATTTCATTTCTTGTTCTAGCTACTTATTTACTTACTTAATCATCTTCTTTCGCACTGTCAAAATGCCATGATATACCTCCTCCAGCCCTTCCAATCTTGCGTTACCCTTTCTGCCACACACTCGGACAGGCCCAACTCTTGTGGATCGGTCATCACTGGGCGCTGCCAGGTCATCCTCGTCCTTTATTGTTTCCTTTTAGCTTCCTTAATTAAAAGAAATAATCCCATTATTGAATATTTTGTGCCATCTGTTGAAAAATTAGCGATGTAGTCTCTGAATTCATATTTACCATGACATATATAAGTTTTGACTTTCAGACAATAAACCCAAAATGTAAAACTGCGAACATCTTTGTATACATAATTTACGTGTCTGACAACCATACATGCACATTTTCAAATGTTTCATTGAGACTAAAATACTTAATATCCTTTAATTATTATTTTGTTTTAAAAAATGACAGTTACGGAAGGAGAGAGAGAAAAATTCTATTGCGTATGTACTGTGTAACACTTTGAGATGAGAAGAGGCATCCCGATATACATCAGTCGACTTGGTTTATCTGTTAATTGTTTTTTCTGTTAATCTAAAACAACAGATCAAAACTGAATTACTGCCTGGAAACTACATTTCTATACATTAAAACTATTTCATCCCGTACGCGACAGAAAAGTAGGTTGTCCTTTTTAATTATAGAAAATATTGCAGAATCATCGGCATATCCTCGCACGAGGTACATAGTCCGTTTGCGCTTGGGAACTGTCACTTCGAGGCGATACGTGATCATATTGCGCGGCTTGGAATTCTATTTGTAGACGAGGAAACCCTTGCGTGGGCTTCAGTTCTACCTTCTTTAAAGCATGATTTTCAGCATTTTATATTGAACGCAAGTTTAATATTCTGATATTTTGACACCCTGATTCAAACGAAAAACAAAAAGCAAATAGAATGTAACATTTATGATCATATATGTTTTAACGTACCTCTAATACCATGTTGAGTGATTTATTGATGTATATACATAAATCTACAGGTGTCTCAAATCTTACGAAAGGAGAATAAAATGTCTCTGAACAAAATCTTCTTCAAATAAGATATCTGTAGCACTTTGGAGCTAGGGTAATTTCCAACTTAGAATGTCAATGGATACATAATTTTGAATAAATAATTCAAATTTGTTTTGTGTTGACAGAGTTAATCATTTCGTTTCTAAATTTATTTAAGGGTTTGAAAGCCAATGCATTTGGAAAGGTCTTTTCAAGTAGGAATCGTTTAAGACGTTAGTGCACGTGGTATCACATGTGCACGGACAACGGAAGTTTTGAGATTTTACTCGGTGTATATCACGATCTTAGAGATAAGACGTATTGTCCGGGGTTCAACATTTCATCTCTGTAATGAATGCATTGGACCCTAACAAATATTTTATCAATTGCCTTTGCTCACATTTATTTGATTTGTGGACACCTTCAGACCTCCAGGTATCCAGAAGAAAGCAGGCTTATTAGGTACGGACCTACTTTTAATTTCCCGTATCCAGACCTCCATTTTTCCGCCACAGAGGCCTGAAGTTCATTTAATTTTATCTGAAGATAGTAGATACATCAATACCATATTCCTGCCCCACCCCCCTTACCATCACTTCTTGCTTAAGAGATACATATTCATTGTGCTTTGATATTTCGATTTAGGTACGTTAACTATTTTAAGATCAGTTAGTGCATATTGATAACTGTGATAATATTTGTTTTTGTCGGTAGTTAGCACATTATTAGTACTTTTATCTATCTGTCCATTTTCACGAAATCACAGACATATTTACGACCTATTACAGCTTTTATTGTTTTTTATCCGATCACCTATCATGCATAGATATAGTGGTGTGAGACCAGTAACTGGTCGTTTTTAGCGAAACCGAAATGCTCGGGCGTTTCTGGCAATGATTGAAAAAAAAACAATACCTTGAAAATACTACAGTAGCTGCCATTGCATATACGTGTACATTGTTTTCCAGCTTATGCGATGTGTATAATGCATCTCATAACAGGGCTCTTTACCGCCACTCTAATGAGATGAATGCAAAGGATTTATTCTTGCCCGAAACATTCTCAAGTTGTATTTTTTTTTTCGAGCTGTTGAGAAGTTGTAGATTTTTAAGTTGAATAAATTATTTCATAAAGATATCTTAATGCTATTGACATAGTTCTCTTTATTCCTGCGTAATTGAGCGTGGTTCTCCGCAATTTTCCGGCGATTTCCACAATTTTACTCTGTATCACTCCATAGAAGTATATCCAAGATGGAAATTTGGAAAAAAAATACACGATGTATTCCGATTGGGTTGCTGCATTACATGTTGCCGACAGAATAACATTGCATATAAATTGCCTAACAAATATGGTTATTGACAATGTTGTCCGATGCGGATTCTGGGAATCCAGTCGTATTAAGAATCATGCGAAGACTTTTCTGCAATTTGAGATTGAATCGTTTATTGAACATCACAGGTTCTCTAAAATATTCATGCCAGAATATAAACGTTATTTGAGTATAAAATACATGCGCAACAACTTGATTCAGCACGAGTCTGCGATTGACACTTTCATAGTCAGTTGTAATTGTTTTTAAACATATGCCTACCCACACCGACGTTATACAGCAATTTAGTGTTGCATCGATGTGTCTATGTGTCAATTCAGCCTGTAAGGTATACTTTCCTCTATGGATTAGGATGTGTGTGCCTCAGAATGGCTGAAATATCTTCCAAAACATATATATTTCACACCATGACGTGTAAAGTCATTTAATTGCAGAAGTCAATATACCCATCGCTTACGTAGAAAATAAAAATGACATTTTCTACCTCATGCAAGTCTCATATCAATGGGACAATCTAGTCGCGACGGATTAGATTTTTTGTAAAGAGCGACCCTTGTACGAGGCAGCGATCAACTTGTGACCAAAGCTAATAGAAGAGCAAAGTAGAATACGCAACTCTTGGTTTTTCGGAAATCGCTCAGTGGATTGATTTTGAGAAGGTTTTAAGTCATTAGGATTTGTACCGATTACACACACACACACACACACACACACACACACACACACACACACACATATATATATATATATATATATATATATATATATATATATATATCTATATATATATATATAAGATGACCTACTTGCATTTTATCACGTACGTTAAGATAGAGGACGACGTGGCTATCGACTTATCTTTGGAAGACATGAATTCAGGGATTTTAAATAGAAACTAAAATCTACATATGATACAGACAATCTTTACAGTAAAAAATACAAGACATAATTTCTTAACTAGATTTGATATCGTAGTCAAATTACCAAAGACTAAGAAAGAAATGGGAAAAAGGGTAGACTCCTCACTTATGTTGAAAAAGACGTAGGAAAATAACCTTTTACCGTAATCATAGATTTAAGATGCACAGTTCATTGATTTTGGTCTTGAAGAGAATATGAATTTATACACAGTCTCACACACAACTGTCTACCAGCACTTAATGAAATAATCCGATTCGTATGGCTTTGTCAGAAACAAATCACTTAAAATTATTTCCTTTAATTTCTTTGTCTTGCGTGACTGTCATGAAGTTTATGACGGAAGCTGGAAATATGATCCGTTCTACACTGGCATGCGTACTTAGGTACATATACTTACGTACATTAAATTACATCCATAAATCCGGTATATCCACACTTGCGTGACTACCTTTTTATTTACTTACAAATATACATGGATGTATTGGGCATCAGGGCAGGTTAGTGTATAATTATATGGGAATGGGATTAAAAACAGGTGTAAAATGTTAAATTATTCAAATAGAGATGGGAAATCTTTCAGTGAATATGAATGACATGAGTATGAAAAATTGAACTTTCTGGTAATATGTAAATGTAATCGTAATATCATTAATTCAAAGGTGCAATGCCAGGACATTTTTCCTTTTTGATTAAAGATAGTTTTCCTTTTTGATTAAAGATCCCTTTTTATCATATGTGAAGAATCCATTCATATGTCATATTGAAAGGTTTTATGAAAATAAATCAATGTTTCCACTAATATGATGTCCATTGTCCTCATTTACTTAAGTTTAAACACACACACACACACACACACACACACACACACACACACACACATGAGACCAGAAAAACACAAAACACACACACACACCCACACACCCACACACCCACACGCACAAACCTTTACCTGAGCCTAGACAAACACATTTACCTGAGCCAAACACGAACATTTACCTGAGACCCGAAAAGCACATTTACCTGAGCTTAGACAAACACATTTATCCGAGCCTCAACAAACTACGTCTGAGTCAACATAAACACCGGTACCTTAAGCAACATAAATTCGTCTTCCTATGCCTAAACAACACACATTTTACCCGGGGCCAAAATACGCAATGCTTTCAAAAGAAAGATTCTGACACATATAAATCTTTCATTATTTATTTTCAGAATAATTAGTCACTGAGATGTTATGCAGGCGATATGTGATTTTTATACTCAGTCTACAGCATATTGTTACAGCAAATGGTAAGTTGTTTTCCTCTTTCCTGAATGTCGATAAATGTCTCGACGGGTAACCTTTTTGACATGACGTCTTTAACGTAAGATGAACATAGTTTAGAACTAAGTTTTCTTTTGGAATTTAAGTTTTATTTTACACATGGATACATTCATAGTAAGGGGTAATGCATGATAGCCTGCAATAAATGTTTGATTTCCGTTTTTGAGGGGGACGTTTATCAGAGTTTATCAAACGGATCATGTTGGTAACAGAGTTTCTGAATTAAACTTTGTGAACCTCACTATTATTATTATTAATACACCAACCATATGTACCAACATATCTGTTTACCTTATCAACTCCTTTGATTCGCCAAAAAAAGTAAATTTCTTCCATATTCGTTTATGTCGTGAAAGTTGACCGACAACGTAGAATTTTTCTGATGGAGTTGACTAAAAATGATTCCGTTGCATATATCAACGTTTATTCAGTATTTACACTTTGATAACGCGTGTCAAAAATTACAAGCAAAGTAGAATAAGAACAGCTGTAAGATAACTTCCATGGAGAGCATGGTCTAGTTAGTTTGAAAAAGTAAAGTACGTAGGGGAGCCATGATATCAAAGATAATTCAGGGTATATTGTTTTTCCTTATTAACACCAGTCACCCTCATTTTACTATTCCCGAAGCCATTTTACAGATTAAAAAATATACAGTAAATGTTTCATTTATATTAATCATTAGATATGAAAAAAGAAAGTTTAAAATGCTGATATTTACATACAGCATACAAATTTCGATTTCTATTTCAAACGATTTGTCTTTTAAAGTAAGAGACCATTTTTTACAGGTGATGAACCACATAGTTTCTTATTTCCTTGTCGTCTTGTTATTATTCAAAGAGAGATGATTAGGAACATTAGCATTATTTCTATATATGTCGTGGGAAATGTGCACCATCGTTGGTAATAAGAACAAGATAACATCAAACATGACCGGAATATAGTACTTTATCTTAAATTTGTGTGTATAATCATCTTTTGCATCACCGTATTTATTATAATTAAGTTAAGGGTCAGATATATTGAAAAACTTTCAATCTGTACATCCGTCCTCTCTTTGTTTCTTCGCACCATATTTCTCTGTCGTCCGAAAACTACGACGTGAAAATTGATTGAACTTGATAGATACGCTGCCCATTGGGTAGCCAATAGCGAGAGCTGTGTAATGTTTTTATGGTACTCTCCGTGAGTATGTTGTGGTGGTGGTGGGTCAAAGGATAAATACATACCAACAGGATCACAAATGTCGTTTTGAAAATAGTTTTAACCAATCTTTACGTCTGCAGTCAAATCAGAAGGGTAAATAACATTTGTAACGGATTTGTGGTTTTATGAAACATTGGTTATGGCCTGCATGGAGGATTGGTGCCTGAGATGGAAGGTATGTGATTAAAAGCCAAAGCAAGCAAGCCATTGAATTGACTCTAGCCGATGTTGTTTTCGCTGAAAGAAACGCATCTGTGAGTCACTTAGGGCTGTGTGAAAGATTGGTCATAATGCGCATTGTGACCGTATCCCATAAGACGAGAAAAAGGTATGTTTGTGGTAACTTGAATTGATGTTACATATCTCAGGGGTAAGTAAAATGCATATACATCAAGGAGTGCATTTTTGGTATTTTATTCACGGGACGCGAAATGTATATTTAAGTTGAAGAAATTTATAAAGGCGAAATATATATTCCTGAATTTTGAAGACGTTTTATTACCTTGGACTGAATGTGACACAATACCGATATCGAGATTAATCTTATCTCTTACAGGGCATGATTGGAGCTCATGGGGACATTGGTCAAGCTGTTCTGCAACATGTGGCACTGCATATAGTTGCAGAACTCGAACTTGTCTGGGAAATCCTTGTCAGGGTGATGCTGTTCAATCAAAGCGATGTGGAACTAGCAAATGTTACGGAGGTGAAGCGTATAACACTGTTTTTCATCTATAAACATCCTTCATAGATTAAGTACATGTGCTAGAAAGAGATGATTACCGTGAGGTGATATTGTTTTGAGTTAATTTGCTCCATCAAGCTTACAAGATGAAAACAATTAACATATAAACAGTAGACACAGAAGACAGCAATTTATTTGCCCCACATTATTATTTCGTTTAGCTAGAACACTGAGAATTTGTATACCATATAAATGTTCCTACAACAGGAGCATTTTACATATCGTGGAGAAACAAAACACAAGGCAGTTTATTCACGATTTTGTATTCACATACGATGTGTACACGTCTCTCTCTCTCTCTCTCTCTCTCTCTCTCTCTCTCTCTCCAACGACAAGATAAGATCACAACTGAAGCGACTTAAGTGATGTGCGATAACATCTTTATTATTTACATTGGAATGTTTTTCCAAGGTTTGACATTCCGAAGTTTGATGTTTTAAGATCTATGTACGTCATTAGCAATTCTAAATGTTCATCGGATTTATATCTGTTTAACACTAGCAATAATGCGGAAAGAACTCATAAGTATGCGTGGTATCACCTAAGCGTGCATGTGTGTGACTCTTTAAAATCTGCCTTCCTGCTTTCATCATATCGCACAACTACCAACAATGATGTGGTCTGACTGGAAATGATATGTAGATGTGAACGATAGTCCAGGAAATTTAGCCCTTATCTCAGTATGATGATTAATCTGAGAATGTTTGTGATGTGGAATAAAATTCGAGGAGCCATGAAACGTTAATTTCTCAATATCACTTTATTTGCCTCTTTTATTTGTCAGATTTTGTGTCGAATATAGGAATATTTCTTCATCTTCTTCTCTTTATGGAACAAGAAATGCTTTTTTAGATGGAGGGTGGTCCCTTTGGACACCATTTTCAAACTGTATCGTTTCCTGTGGGACTGGAATAAGGATGATGCAACGATTTTGTAACAATCCGGCTCCTACACCAGATGGGAGATTTTGTGAAGGGAATTCGATTCGGTATGAGACCTGCTATGGTCCCCCTTGCTCCATAGTTCTAGTAATAGGTAAATCTGATTTATTCTACACGAGCACTTTTAACATTTCCTTATGCGGTTATGTTTTGTTTGTACTCTAGCGGCTGTTATCAACAAGTATATCTTCATAAACAGCAAAACAATGTTGGTGAACATATAGAATGGAAATGTTGCATGGCAAACGAACAGGCATACAGTATTATACAAACACAGAGACATGAGGGTACAGACACAGCCGTTGGGGAGGAGTCAGAAACAAGATTGAAGCAGTAAATAATAATGTTATGATAGTTCAATAAGTCGAACACTCAGTGCGTTCCAGAAACAAACAATGAACATTGTAAGAAACAACGACATTAAATAAAATGTTCAACCTTTCTATTTTGTTTCAACTGGTGGTCATCTGAGAGCATATGACGTTGATAAGAACTCCATTCAAAACTATACTTTTTAATATTGCCATTATTTTCATATTTGTTTCGTATATTTGGGGGTTCAATTAAGTATATATATATATATATATATATATATATATATATATATATATATATATATATATATATATATATATATATATATAAGTCATAGAATTAGTTTGAAAACGGGTTAGTTTCTTAGTTTTCGATACCCTTTGTATAAATGCAAATTATTAAAGCACACTAATTGCTTGTCAGCGTGATATGGGACTCTGTTCTAAAGTATTGTATTCTTTTTCACGAAATAAGTATACAAATTACTATCATTTCTGCTGACCTAAATGAAAACGCATTCTCATAGATGGTTTTTTGATTCCTGTAAACAACCTATAGGTTTGAAGACAGTCCGTATTATAATTACAATATCAACAGTCGATCCCTAAACATTATCCATTTCAAAGTCAAGGTCAAGATTAAACATTTTTTGCTTAATCTTAGTAATTGGTAAATAATTCTATACACATTGTCTAAATGTAACTATTGAACTGTAAGAGCTATAAAAATTAAAACAAGTAATATCTCTTAAGTTATATAGGCTAAACACTGGACAATATATTATGTACTAAGGTAAAGAAAATGAAACTGCGTACATTGAGAACATAGTCATGCACAGGACACACAATAAAACATAAAGTGTATTAAACACTACCACCCCTATAATAAAGAAATTAGTCAGTTGTGCATAAGTTATATGCTGTAAAATATGAAGAAATTTGATCTGCACTTATTTTCAAAGATGCAACGTAAGCCTAAATCAAACTCTCTTTGGTCCACAAAAAGACTTTTCTACTGTAACAACCACGAAGAAGCGACGTAATACTTTCCAAGCCAAGTAATCGTAAGGAACTTAATACAATTAACTTACTAAAGCGAACGTTCAGTTACAATCGCTTAAGAAACATACCGATAATCGTCCAGTCATCCATTATACTTATCACTTGTACTTGCTGGCTCTTGACTGAACGCAGAAACCATATTTCACTGCGCAATCTGTATAACTTCATCAGGTGATGACTATGTAATAAAATTGAAACAAAACATGGACGACGCATAAAAACGCATGTTTTGCTTACACAGTATGTTGCAGTCTGTTTGAGAGTATGTTTAAATATACTAGTGGTTGCCATTAATGTTCTCGGTTATCGATTGAAAACTAAATTCTCACCAAACCCTTCATTAAAATACCCCAAAAGAAAACATCGAGGATGGCTGAGAAACCATCTGTATTCAAACAACTACATGGTTTAAAACAGACCGGCAGCTCATACTGTACCTCTGAGGTCCCACGATCGATCCACATTTTAACTTGTTTACAGATTATTATTATAAAATGACTGGTAAAAATAGATAAAGGGTGGTTCTGCAGAAAGTGCATGCCAAGATGTGCAAAAGAAAATATTTAATTTTAACGCAAATCAATTGCTGCAGTGTTGCATCAGTCGGAATTTAGATGATAAGATTTCTGAATATTGAGAAATACATAGAAAAGCCAATATTTAAAGCACAGAATTTCAAAAAGAATCCAATTAATGGCGTCTTTTGTTACAGATGGTAAATGGGGCTCCTGGTCGACTTGGTCCGCTTGTACAGATACAAACACACGGAAATATAGACACCGAATCTGTAATAACCCACCACCTAATTCTGGTGGAAAGTTTTGCCAGGGTCAGAATTTCGAATCACACACTTGTTCATTGGCTACAAGCCCAGTGGGTGAGTGAGCATATGTTTTTCATTTTGAATAGTTACAATCCAAAGAATGACTTTTATCAATAAATGTTCAGACTGACACATTCGAATATAATATTTAAAATCCAATGAAATGTAATCCCTTGCTTTTTAGATAGTATTGTTTGCAGCTAATAATACTACTATAATACAACATATAAGTTGGACCAATGAATAGGTTTTTTAAACAGTAACGGAGTTGGTTTTGAATAAATATTTCATTACCAAACTCGTCAAATAAATGTTTTTCCATCTCTCAAAGATCTGTTGAGTTATAAGCACATATTTTATCGTGACCACTTTTAGGCGCAAAATATAATTTGAATTTTCTTTGTGTCCGTAATTAAGCAGTTTGATAAATAAGAATAATGTCATTGGCTGCTTCGTAGATTGATGACATGAACAGCGTCCTTAGTTATATTTTACTTTTTGATTTTCATTCTATTAGTCAGCTAAATTAATTTTCATTGCGCTAAGTGGTGGGATCTTAATATATAAACTACGTTAAATGCAATGATTTTATGAGATACCAAAATATACTTGTTATCAACAGTATAAATTTGAATCAGTTTGGTCCCTTTTTACGTCCAATGTTTGGCAATGTCAGTTTTACGTTGACGCACTATATCTCAAAAGTGCATGAAAGCGTCAAAACAAAGAATGTCATAGAATTATATTACAAAACAAACATGTCATTGTACATAATTGCTGACCTGAATAGAAATTACCTCAAATTATAGCAACGAAACAAGAGCCAATTTTTTTTTTTAAAAACTTTATATCAGTGTAGAATTCTATTATTGGTGTATCATTATGACATCAACGACAGAAAAGCCTCCAAAATGGTATTATGTATAACTAATAATTGTTTTTTTCTGTCTGACGAGGGCAACGTGGATTGTAAACATTTTTTGGTGCACAATCTTTTCGGGAGTATAAATGTGAGAATAAAATAATTCTCGCCACAATCCAAACATTTTAATATACCAAATGAGCCTTTCTATTTATCTATTTGTCTAAGCAAAGAACACATCAACAAGAATTAAATTATAGTATGTAACTCTCAGGATCCATCACCTAATTTCTTTTTTCTTTCACTTTCTCATACATTTTTTTTTTTTGGGGGGGGATCGAATACCTGCCACCTCAAGGTAAAATCTGTTAAATGCATTAATTTTATGAGATAAGGAGTCTTCGTAGCCTGTACACCAATATGAAATACACATGAGCCGACAGCTGCGCCAAAACAATTTGGTCGCGTTTCTGTCTGAGTTTTAGTAAAGACCTAGATCACGAAATGATTGAAGGCCGTATAGTACTTCCAAGAAATATGATCATTGACTTGTTAGAGCGTTTGATATCTTATGTAATTGTGTCTATTTCAATACTCGTAAGTTAAAATGTAACAACCAAATGGCAAGTCGAAATTATTTTAATTTATGTAAGTAAAACATTTCCGACTGCTTCCGAGATATCTCAGCAAAGGACATTCTAATGATATGTTTTATGACTTGTTATTCATTTTGACATTGCTAGTCGAGGGCAAGATTAATGCAATTGTTTGTGTTGCCGATTATATTTCTTATAGCAGTGTTATTATTATATTTCTCAAGTAAATAAGTGTTTCTTTTTCAGCAGTATCGTCGTCACCTGTGAAAAGAATTTGATTCATCGTATTCATAAGAATTGTTACACAATTGTATTATGAGACAAATGCATTGATGCAATTATTCACTTAAAGACGAACATAAGATGAAATTAAATTTTAGTCTTTTAACGTATTGCAATTGCTGCTTTGCGCTATTTGTAAGTGCAGAAAATTGCGACTTTGATGTGAAGCATTAAAAAATTTTTAAAAAATGTTTCCTATACTTAGACTTACGAATGGTTTCAGTTTAGTTTTGAAATGTTTTCACCAATCGAACTGTGGACATTATCTATTGCAATCAATGTTCGAAGAAATCAGTTATGTTGTAAGAAAGCTGGCAGGTTAGTGGAATAAAACATATGCAGTAGTGGGCATTGTAATGTTGCCAAGACTGCATAAAATAAATAGTAGCAGATTATATTTTATATAGCTATTAGTGTTTTTGAAAAAGAAAACAAACATATGCATTTGGATAACATCCGGCACATTAATAAGTTTCAGTAGCGTAAGTATCGTTTTCAGAATGTGACATATTTAACTTAAAAACCACTTTTATTTTTGCTTCAGTTACCAAACCTTCCACCATAACACCTACTACAAATGCGGTTACTCCAAGTCCTCCTCCAAGACAAGGTAATGCCATCTACTCTTACCTATAAATGTTTAAATTACCATGAGAATATTATCAGTTCTACTCCACTCTTCAAATCAATTTACCAGATGTATGACACAAGCTTGGAATTCCTGCATTCATGAGCTAAGGCTAATTCTGTTCCTTGTAACTGGTGGTAAATGATCTCTCGACGGAAATGATGTCAAAGAAAAATGTAACCATCACAATCAGGTTACTTGCGCAAAGCATTGCAGAAATTTCACAAATAAATAAAAACTGACCTATATTATGGCGCGAGTCCTTTGTTGACATTTTGATACCACTGAATGGAGTTACAAAATTATCATGTAATGAATTATTATGACGTTTCACTATTAAAATAGTATTGTCTCAGTTTATTCCTCTAAGGCAAACGTATCCCCAGCGTTGACTTTGTGTACTTTATATTATCCAGGTTAAAACATAATTATACAGACGTCAAATTTTGTAGGCAAACCAATATCTATTTCTGCATTTATGTAATAGGATATTAGTTGTTTCAAATCTTGATTCTTTAGGAAGGGCACCAATGTAAATAATAGTAGCTACAAATACAACCTCAAAATATTAAGAATTTAAAATTACATTGATGGTACTGTTGGACATTGCAGGTGAAGCTCAATATACTTCGAGAAGACCACAATTGTTCAGTAGTAACACGTCAATGTATTTATGATATACAACTAGCGTTTGAACTAAAAGTCGATTTGTACAAAAAAGTATATAGATATTATTGAAAATTATAGCACTTATTGAAAGTATTTGTATCAATGGATTGTGCACAAAACAAATATATGACTTTAACTACGTTCATGTAAACTGTGTCATGACAGATCTGTTCTGATGTAATATTTCGTACAACAATGAACAGTATGAGTTTAACAATACCCTTCAAGCCTTTGCACAAGAAGTATACCCTAAGATGCGCATTCCCGAAACAGTCCTTTTCATTCATTTATAAGCTAAGGCTAAATCGTTTAGTTGAGACTGGTGGTAAATGGTCTGTCGACGGCAATGATTTATAAACACAACATAATCGTCATTATCCATTCATATCAACTTGTCATGATAGACGTCAATGGATGTCAGGTTTCGTAGCAACATGTTTATTTGTCGTTTCGTGCAATTAATAGCACCGCACAAGGGCTTAGCAATCACAAACAAGTCAAAACGTCTTGAATCATCCCAATCAATGGACCTACCTATAAAGGCATATAATAATATTATACACACATTGTTCAAATCGTTTTTACAGATCAGCAAGCAAAGAAACAACCCCGTCCCTGTCAGGATAATGCTTACACTTTCCACGACTTTTTTAGATTGACATAATTGTACTAAAGTACGAAGAGGGAGGAAAGTGTCAAAATGACCCCGACAGCTACAGGGTTTTATCTTTGCTACCTGGTCTGTAAAAATTATTCGAAAAATATGTGTATAATAGATTTAATACATGATACAAAACGAAAATTCTAAATTTTCAAAACACTCAGCGTCAATTCTTCCAAAAGTGATCGAGGTGCATAAATGCATCTTTTAACTTGTATGAAGATATCTTCGTTAATCTGGTATTAGAATCAAAAGTCTACGCCGCATGTTTGTCATCAGGAAGGTGATTGACACGGTATGGCAGAAGGGACTTTTCATAAAGCTTATCTTATTGGGAATTGCTGGTAAACAATTAATTAAGGAATCATACTCTGATATCTTATAGCATGTTAACTATAAATGGCCCTAAATCTGAACCTATAGCAATTAGGCTAGGTGTTCGCCAAGGTGGGGTGCTTTTCGAGCTTCTTTACCTGGTATATATCGATGATAGGCTAAATTTGTTAGAAGATTCAAATTTAGTAATAATCATAGGATGAATTCCTTCTGGAAAGTCTGCTTTAGCTGATGATATCATCCTTTTAGTTACCACCCCTGCTCATTAACAAGCAATGCATAATATCGCTCACTTGTAATCGGTAACGTGGAATTTCAAAATCAGTGTAAAGAAGAGCAGCATTGTATATTCATACGGAACATACAGCAGATAGACTGCAATTTCAAGTGGAAAATCGGTACAAACATTTTTCCGATTTTGCGAATTACCAGGCAGGAAGATATCACTATGAGCTCTGGCACCAGCTGCGTGAAGACATGTTCAAAGAAGAAAAATCACTATATTCCTTATCGGATTGGAAAGAAAGGAATGTAAATTAAACTCCTTAACCACTCTAGCTCTATATAAAATTGTTACATGAATGCAAATTATGTTATATGCCTTAAAAAGTTGTCTGAAAGAATTTCTTTAATGAGATTATATACCTTTTGTGCTGGAATAACCATACAAAAGACAAGGGATTTATTCACAATATAAATAGCATTCTGTATCAATATGACTTGAAAGACTTTATTATAGATTTATGAAAGATATGACCCTTCTAGCTAAGAAGGAATGGAGGCACATTGTATGGAACACCATAAAGGAATGTACGAAAGTAAACACTTCTAGCACTACGTATGCTTTAAATTCATCCTTTCCAAGACTGAAAAATATACATCATTGTATTAGTTGCAAACATCAATGTCAAACAAAAAAGGTTAAACTGATATAGATCTGAGCCTGGTTTCTCGTCACTACATGCAGTATGTTACTACATAATTTTGAACATTACAATACACGGTACGCAGATGCTATTGCTCATATGCTTTTCTCGTGTTCAAAAAACAAAGATTGAGGGATCTAATTGTGTGACATATTATCAATAATTTTGATATTCAACTTAGTGAATATCTTCATAATATATCTGACGAAGAATTTACCCAGGACTTAATAGATAGGGAAATCCTATACAGATATGGGGTCAATGGCCCCAAAGTTTGTCTAAATTTTATGTCATTTGCAATATTTTGTGCAGGAATCGTTCTTGAATTGTACTAATCGGAGTGTATTTTTGTTTGAAACATTTTTCTTCAAAAGAGATGATGATATGCGGCGATAAATTCATGAATGAACTAAACATCATATCGCTGGATTGACTTCAAAACATTGATTTTTATATCAACACATATAAGTTCATAGTTTTGATGTAATATTATCAAAGTTATTAGTCTGTAAAGTTGTATTGTGTATCTCATGTATATGTTGAATTGGGAAATATAGAATGACTAGTTTACCATAGATAAAGCCATCAAAATTAAATTGAGATAACACGTATAAGCATTTCACACATATAATGCAAAAGGCTCGATTTTAAAATTTTTCTTAATGCCGTCTTAATTGATTATGCTATTTGATCCATTGTAAAGTATTCAGTAATACCATTGACCAGGTAGGAGACGATAATATCATCTTTTTCCTTACGACGGGAGAATGTAGCTGTCGTCAAAATGTCGGAATTATTCCTTCTCAGGAGACGCTGGTATGGTACTGGGGATCATACAAATCAAACATACAAAATGAAAGTTGTTTTCATATTTTGTATGCGCAAGTGTGCGATTTTTTAAACGTAATTTTCCGATATGTCCTCGTCATTCACGTGTCTTTACTATATCTCTGTGATGGAATTAATCTTATCAAGGATTCAATAAAGATCGAATGGAAGAAAAGAAAGAGTCTATTATAATATATATTAATTGCTGGCATCAGTCTTTTATGTATCGATTGAAAACTAAATTCCCTCACCTACTGTCGTTAAAAGAAATCAAAGCAAATACCTCAGCTGGATGTAAAATCATGCGTTGAAACAACCACATGGTCTGAAACGGAGTGCAAGTCATGCGTTTGAGCCACATCGCAACTTGCATAAAGGTTATCATTATAAAATGCTTGGTAAAAATAGACAAAAAATATCTATCGAACAATTGTATGCTTAGATCAGCAAAAGAAGATGTTTCATGTTTATGCAAATCAGTTGCTGCAATTTTGCATCAAACATAACATTTAGATGATTTACAAACTTATCGATAATATTTATGAATATTGAGAAACACATGCAGTATTTACTTAAAGTACAAAACTTCAGTAAGAATCCAAACATGGCGTCTTTTGTTATAGATGGTCAATGGGGCACCTGGACGACTTGGTCACTTTGCACAGATTCAGATGCACGGAAATATAGACACCGAATCTGCGATAGCCCACCACCGATTAATGGTGGAATGTTTTGCCAGGGTCAGAATTACGAATCACATACATGTTCCCTAGCTACAAGCCCAGTAGGTGAGTGAACCTATGTTTTTAATATTGAATATTTACAATGCAAAGAAAGGTTTGTATCAGCCTTGCTATTTGTTCAAAGTTCAGAAAGAGAGCGGTGCATTCGAGTATAATGATTCAAATCCATTTAATTGTATTATTTTCTTTTCCATATTTCTCGTTGCAGATAATAATTTTATAATACAAGGAACATGTTGGACCGTTGAGTAGATTATGTAAGAAATAACCGTTAGGATTGAGTGTAAATATTTCAGCATCTATTGCGACAACTATATCGTATTCTTCCATCTCTCAAAGATCTGTTCAGTTTTAAATATCGTCTCTTTATCTTGACCACCATTTGGACTAAAATATCATTTAATTTAAATTTTTGAAACATTTTGTTAGTGGCGTATGATTATGGTATCAACGAGAGAAACATAAAACCCTGCAATCTAATCGCAAATTTTAAAATGTTCTGAAAACAGAATATAATTATCCTGCTGACCACAATTTCGTGTTCTACATCTTCTACAATGTGCTGTAGTTCGAACGCGGTTAACATCAGCCAAAATTAAATGAACAGAGCAACGTAACGTGATAATATGACAATGACAAAGTGTAGATATTTCTTAGTGGTGTGTCCTTGAAACCTAGACGACAAAATTCATAAAGAGGATCCATTTCTTGTATGTATCACCAGCGATTGTATTTCCGTTAAATGATGAAAAGACAACGTGTGAGAATTTATTGTGTCGCAATGTTATTCTTCCATCTTGATATTTCAGATAAAAATAACCGTTTTTTTTTTTTAAATTAATGTAGTTCACTAGCCTTCGTATGTAACAACTACTGTTTCTACTGCGGTTACTCCAAGTTCTCCCTCAAGAGAGAAAATAGTATCATCTTTGCATCGAGATTATATATTTGGTATAAAGAGTGTGATGACCATTCTCATATCATTTCGAGAGGAGTGATAGTTATCTTGATATCCTGATATGTGTACCAGACTAATGTTATACATTGCTATCAACATTATCAAGTGTACATAGTTCCTCCAAACATGTTTTAACCTAATTATCTGTATCTGAAATTAAAGACAGTCTATTTTGGCAGATGAGGCATTGTATTCAGAAGAATTGTTATAATACATTGTTAGCAACATTTACATTAAAAGGCATTAACATTAATGTAATAATTCAATAAAAGACCCCAAAATTATGAGATTAAAGCCCCAATACCGCCGTTACATGCAAAAACTAGTGTATGCCAAATCATCTAAATAATACTGAATAATGAAAGATATTGGTCCTAAGAATCGTTGGGTTCCATTAATACAACATAATATCGACGTTTCATTCTCATATCAATCATGTAATTTCTCCCTCAGACTGAGAAACCTTGCCATTTTTCACATGTGCACGAATTAATCCGATATTGATCGGCTATATCCGTAGGTAAACTGATTTCAGTCGAAAGCTGCAATACAAGATTTGATGACATCACCGTTGTAAACATAAGAAGCTAACACCACAGTATGTCGGATTGTTTCAGCCCAAGCTCGCCCTTCGATGAATATTCCAGCACCCCAGCTGATCATCAATATTCACCGGAGTCTTAGTTTTATTTAATGGACGCTTTTCTTCTCAGATCCGTACCTGCTTCTCTTCGGTCCCTCTCAAATCAATTTGTGCGCCACGTGAAAAGATTAGTCACTACCAAATTTGTATCACATCACTACATCTCGAGCACTCCAGAAAAAAGATCGGAATTACAAGCGACTTCGTTGACTGAATTAAGGGGTGGAACCTCTTAATTCGAAAATGAATATTTGAACGTCATTTGAACCTAACATCTTGATCATTTCAAAGAACGGTTTATGTCTAATAACTTTTTAAGGAAATAATTTCCTTCTTTCCAAACTTTAGTTAGATCGGCAGAATGGTTAACTTTATGATAAACGGCTGCATTGAGGCTTTCATTCGTCTCTTGACGTACAGCATATGATGATTTTCGCCATTGGTAAGTGGAAAAACTTGATATATTTAGAAATGACATCAATGTAAATAATAGAAACAACAAATACAACCTCAATAATATTAATAATTTCGAGTTATAGTTCTGGTACTATTGGACATTGTCAGTGAGACAGCAATGCAACGAAGCAAGCTTGCAAACTCAGTTTGCTTTCAGTAGACCATAATCTTTAACAGTAGAACAACAACAATGCAGTTATCAGTTACAACTAGCGGCTGAGCTGTACATGAGCTGATTGATACGAAATACAAATATGTGTACATATTGTTCAAAACACTTATAACACTTACATATTATAAATTGTATTCTGTGTGCTTGTGTTTTGGGGATTTTTTTTGTAGCTTTAACGATTTTGTAGTCCTATTGCTACGATGTCTGCATTGTGACAGTATATAGTGATGTCTAGCACTGGTGTATCATGCCGCAGACATGTAACATCATGTCCCAGCCAGTCAAATTATCCTGACACCAGGCAGACCAGTCCTAACACTAACCTCTTAATGCTGAGTGCCAAGCGAGGCAGCTGCTAGTACCATTTTTATAAGTCTTTGGCATGACTAGCCTGGGTTCGAACCTGCCGAGGCCGATGCTCCATCCACTAGGCCATCGGAGCGGTACAATACGTATTCTAATCAGCTGTGTCAGTGAATAGAATACAGATACAATATATGACATCACCTATGTTCATATAAGCTTGTGTCATCAGACCTGTTCTGATGTCATGTTTCTTAAAAACAATGAACGATATGAGTTCAACAGCACTCTACAGGACGTTGCAAAAGAAGTGTGCCCTACTCTGCAAATTCTTCAAACTGAACTTTTCATTTATTAATCAGCTAATGCTAACTTTTTTCATTGAGACTGGTGGTAAATGAACTGTCGACAATAATGATTTGAAGCCAAAAATGTAATCCTCACTATCCGGTTAAAGGAGAAAGATATTATAGAATTGTAAAATTAAATGATAATCATATATTAAATATTGGAGCGCTGTTTCCTTTGTTGCAATTTAATTCACTGAATTTTTTACATTTTTTTTTATTACAGAATCACAGTTGCTAAAGTATTATGTAAAACCATTCTTCTAAAGTAAACTTATCACCCAGCCTATGTTTTCTGTAGCTTAGGGAAGGCAATTTTCATAATACGGGTTAAAAGGTAAGCTGGGGACCATGTAAGAGAATATAAAGTGAAATCCGTTAATTGATATCATGTGTATTGAATATGAGGTTTGGTTAGGTTTATCACTTCTTCATGTTATTAAACAATATATAATACAAATACAGAGAAACAACGAGGAAAGCTTGCGAGCTCCAGAAACTGAGAAGTGACCAAAAATTTCAAGACTAGTAACATTTTAATTTATATCACTGAAATGTATAAAAAAATTGATTTCTACATAATACAAAAGGCTGTAACTGTTACTGAAAATTAGAAATATCATTAGAATCTACAACTAGAATGTGTTCATAGAAAATTGTCATGATAAGCTTTTTGGTCCTTCCTTAGCTATATCGTACCAAATTAAGGCATAACAATGGGAAATAAGTCCAATTTACTTTTCGTCTCACACAATACGCCGTATTGTTTGAGGTAGATACTAATTACTGCACTGTTTCGGATGGTCTTAAACATTTCTACTTATGGGACGTTGTCAAGCATTTTTGGGGGTGCAGCTAAACACAAGTAGAGACCAGTAAGATTGTTGGTACTGGGCATGACATCATATTAAAATATATCACAATGGAACAGTAAGTAAAAATCATATACACATCATATTATATATTCATACATGAATCAATCATAAAATAATATTATAACAATAATTCTCTTCAAACATGTATGCATTCTCTGCAATTTTGTAAACGTTAAAGGTTTCCAATTTATTTATTAGCAGGTGGGTTATATTATAAGTAAAGTTTAGTGTTTATGCTTTTGGGTATTGTGGTTTGGCTGTAAGTTACAGGACAGTTATTAAAACTGTGATGAACAGTACTGAGTGGATGTAATTTCTCACAGCATTTTTGAACCAAAATGTCTCTGTCCGAAACTGAAGATATATTTTACATTCCTTTTGACAGCTAATTCATTGTTAGCATAGGAATTGTAATACATACAAACTTTCAACAGTGATTGTAAGAGACATAAGCATAAACTAAATTATTTAGCAAATGATGAAGATATCAGAAAATTAATGTTTCTGTTAAAAAAGCATACAGTATTTAGTGTTTTGCACATGAGTAGAAACTTGCACATTTTATGTGTGTCACGTAATTGTATAAATCTTTCTATTTATTAAATACATGTACTCGGGTTTCGTTTTTTGTGTACAACGATACCCGAGGGTGATTTTTGTATATGGCATATTATTTCGAAACAGTGAGTTCGGTTCATCCTATGCCGCACGTGCGAAGTGCTTTCGATAGGAAAAACCGAATTCTTCCAGCGCACAGACGATGCAGACTACATTGTCTGTGTATAATTGCCTCACCGTAAGATGATATCTTCTCATTACGGAACGTCTTGACAGCAAGCAGTTTACTCAGTACAGGAGCCCCCTAGTTCCAAAATGTCAGATAAACAGAGGAAGAATTACAGAATCAAACGAACGGAAACGAAACGGACTTTGAATTACGGCCATGGAACAAGAATATTAAAAGAAATTAATGAAATCCAAAAGAAATGGAATACAGTATGCGATGCTGAGACTCCTTCCTGTTGAGCAGGGAGAAAGGACAGATCGACAAAATTGCGATATTGAGACTCCTTCATGTGACCAGGGAGAAAGGACACTCGCCATACTCTATGGATTAAAAGATGACTTAACGCAATGAAAAACGGACTTGTGATTCATATTGCGTAAGAAATGTGTAAACAACTTAAGCGAATGCGAAGAACACTTATTAAACAGTTTAATATTATTAATTTAACTTTACCAAATATTATAGCTAATTTTTCAAAATTTACTGATTACGATTAAATTGACTAAACTCAATAGTTATTCATGTATTACTTCAATAAATTATTAAATTATTAGTAACCTAACTATAGCCACTTAATATTATATTTACGATCAAAATTGTCATTCATGTATTAGACAAGAAACTCGTGGCACCTGAGCTAGTGTTCACGTGATCGCGAAAGCGTAGTGTGAATGTTGCTCGTGCCTAATTAAGATCTCAAACAACCTATACGCAAAGAAGAAACAGTATAATAGATATCTATTTATTAAAATATCTTCTTAATAGAAATTATGAATTAATTTTAGCTTTTATTTATTAAACTTTAGACTTCTAGGAAACTCTGATTATGAATTAAATAACTCCAGAAATTTGATATGTTAGAAGAAATAAGATTTGAATGGTGTACAAACCCTTACTCGAAATTTATAAAAATGAAATTTAATAAAATTAATACAAGAAACACGCACATAATGGGGAAAAAAAAAACATGAACACATAAAATACTTTAACTATTTGTCACAAGGGGGTTACTCAAATGATGTCAATCTGAGAGTAACCACACCAATAAAACTTGGACTTGCATATCTTCAGCTGTAGAGGTATGTAATCTATTAATTTCTTATGTATATTCTTTCTTTTGTTTATTGTAAGTTAACAGCTATTGTACTACTACGTTTTAGTTTTGTACATTTTCTATGTAGCTTTGGCTTGCGTTGTATAATGCAACACTTTCATTCTTGTTTCTGACTTAGCAAGAGATTTACATTAACAATATAAAGTTGCATTTTATTAAGAAACGTTTAGTACCAAAGGAATCTTATCGGACACGGGTTCACTTCTGAACCTGTTTATTGTTTTATACTATTGTACCAATAATGTAATTTGTATAACTTACCGTATATAAGGTCATTACTTTTTATCCTATATGCCGTGTCATAAGTAGTACACGGTGTTGGATGCGTTTTCAGCTGACCAGAGTGTAGAATTGACCAGAGTGTAGAGCTGTAAGTCTGAACAGAATGACTAGTGATCCATGTTGATCGTAGTCGTGGTACCAGCTATAGAGCTAACCATAGAAATTAACCACAGCAGCCGTAGAGCTGAGTGACCAGTGTTGCTGGTCGAGTAGCAGGTGATCGGGCGTTGCAGACCGGATTGGTGGGCGCTGATTGCTTGATTGACCAAGGAATTTAATGGTGGTCGGCGACTACCTATAATGATGCTTGCTTGGTTGACCAGTGTGATTGGTAGCCAAGTGTGATATTGACGGGAGTGTTTTGTGTTACTTCATGCATGTAATCTTTTAGCCGTGGGCTAATTTTGAGGCTATATCCATTGTTTTGGGAGTGTTTAAGATATTTTTGTATGATATCTCTCCAATAAATTCATCATTTTACTATTGAGAAAAACACCCATTATTTTCATCGTGTGAAGTTGCTGTGATTTCTTCACCTTTGTCCTTGTACTGTGTAAGGTCATTCATTTGTATTTATATTTGTTGCATTTTTAGGTTCGTGCATATCATATTAATTTGTCCAATATTTGGATCTTATACACGCACGTATTAATCAATATTCTTTCTCATTCAAATCAAAACATCAATAAACATTGTATTTGTATCACCATCAAGTGTTCTGTTGTAAATCTAAATCCCAACTCGGTTATCTTGTTACAATGTGAGACGTTCAAACAACACTTTAGTGACAAATCAAATTATTTCTCATAATTATCCTACAAAACAAAGATGGAACTTTTATTTATAACATTGTTTCACCTTTCTCTCTTCGGATATATTTATTGTATTATCTTTGCAAAACATCAATAATTATGTAGGAATGTTATTTTGGAGTTGAAATAAAACATACTCTACTGGGCATTTTAATGTTGTCATGGCTGCGGAAAATAAATGCCAGCAGATTCTATATTGTATGACAGAGTTCATTTCGCTTCGTTTCAACAAACCTTTGGATCACAGCGGGCACAGTAATAGGTTTTAAAGATTTTTATTTTAAAATGTGACATATTAGTAAAAAGGAAATCATTTATTTTTATTTTAGCAACCACACATTATTTTGTAACACCTGTTACTGCAAGCTCTCCTCCACGGCAAAGTAATACTCGACTTTTTATCTATCAGTTTCAATTACACAATGAATATTGCCAATTGAACGTCACTCGTCAATTTTGTTAAAGATGTATGCCCTGGCTTCGAATTCCTGAAACCTACCATTTAATTTGTTCATCAGCTAAAGCTAATCTTTTAATTGAGACGGATGGTAAATATGTTGGCGGCAATGATCTAGAAATTAAATATTACCGTCACTGTGTCGTGACACTAGTTATTTGAATAACTAGTGTCACGATAGACTTCCTATGATGTAATGTTTCTCAGCAATAAGTGTATGTCGCTTTTGATGTACGTGATAGCACTATAAAACATTCATACTAATGGGACTATGTCAAGTACTTTTTGGCAGCCGGTAAGTACTCGTAGGGACAGGGTAAGATTGTTGGTGCGTAGCATGGAATCACTAAAAGGGTATCACGGCGCAACAGTAAGCACAATCACGGTCACACCATGGTGTGTATTTATATGCGATATGTGTTCTTCCACCATGTCTATAGTCTCTGCCAACGTATTTCAGTTCTTCAGTTAGTTGGCGGGGTTATATTAAAACTTAATTTTAGCGTTTGTACTTTTCGTATTGTGAACTCGCTCAAGTTAACATGAGTTTTTAATCTGTGATGAACATTATTGGGTAGATGTAATTCCTCAAAGCATGTTTGAACCGACATGTCTCTGCCCGAAATTGATACTATCTATTTCAGTTGTTGGTGGCTATGATTCATTATTTGTATATGAAATTGTTTTGCATAGCAGGTAACAAAATGTACTGCCAGAAGCATAAACCAATTATTCAGTAAGTTTTGAATAAATTTATGTCGCAAAGCATATTGTAATTGTTCTGCACTATTTGTACTTTCAGAAACTTGGAAATATTGAGGTTTTCAGTACATGCTTAAACATTGTAAAATTTAAGATGTTAATTTACTTCCAAGAGTAGTTCACCTTTCCCACTGTGGACATGATCTATCGTAATCTGTATTAGAACTCAATTAGAATGAGAGAACGTTATTTTGGTTAGTGAAATGAAATATATGCTGCACAGGGCATTTGAATGCTACCATGAATGGCACACGATATTTGAATGCTGCCATAAAAAGTGGGAAAATAAGAACCAGCAAATTCTGTCGTATAACCATCAGCGTTTTTTTTTTTTTACATGATACTCTGAGCAAACCTTTGCATAAGAGTAGGCGTAATTATAATATTTATTTGCATAAGATTTGTTGATCTTAAAATGTGACATATTTCACTAAAAATCTATTTTTCAGCCACCACACATTCTCCTGTAACAACGACTACTGATGCGGCTACTCCAAGTCCTCCACCAAGACATAGTAATACTATCCGTTTACCTGTCACTCTTCTAAATATACAAGGAACATTATCAGTTCAACAGCTCTCTTCAAATCTTTTCAAAAGATGTATGCCCCAAGCTAATCCCTGAAAACCTCATTTTCATTCATTCATGAGCTAATGTCATGTGTTCCTTGAGACTGGAGGTGAATGATATTTTCAGGGAAATGATTTAGAAACAAAATATAACATTTACGATCCGCTTATTGATGAAAGACGTTATAGTGGTAACACTAAATAACAATAAAATGTTTTTTGTTGGAGCTCTGCTTCTTCTCTTGCATAATTCGCTTGATATTGTTTTATAAAGATTCACATAATAAACCATCTTGAAGTTTCACAATAAAAAAATTATTTTATACAATCCTTCTTGTAAGGAAATTGTCATCCAGCATAAGTTTCCTGTAGCTTAGGGAAGGCATTTACGACATTTACTATAATGTGTATTGAATATGAGGTTAGTTTTGTTACATATGTTTTGAAGCGTCGACAACGTGAAGAAAAACAGGACAGAAGAACAACGAGCTCCAGAAACTCGGAAGAGATAACAATTTTTAATAGTTGAACTAGTCGTTTTACTTATCTTATACCACTGAAGGCTACAACCGTTGGACAAAACATTAAATATTATTACAATTCATGTCTTAGCATGTATTCATACAAACTTGTGTCATGATAGACGTACATTGACGTCATGCTACGCATAAACATGCTTATTAGATATTTCGTGTGCTTAACAATAAGAAATCAAGGCTTAACATAATCTATTGTCATTCTACGCGATAGAGCACAACCCTTTCATTTGCTCCTTCCTTGTTTTGGATGATGTTAATCTTTACTACTTCTGGGACGTTGTCATAGCATTTTGAGTGCCGTTAACCATACGTAGGGACCAATGAGTTTGCTGGTTCGTAGCATGAAAGCCTTTCACTATACAACAGTAAGCCAGCTCAGTTTTACATCATAGTATGTCTTTATATGCGATTCAGTTTTATAAATTTATTATGCCAATATTTCTCTTCCAACACGTCCGTTTTCACTGTAATTTTGTAGAAACCAACGTTTTCCTATTTATTTATTATTATGTGGGACTAAATTAAAAATACGGTTTAGTGTTTGCACTTGTAGTCTCACAAAAAGTAACAGAAGAGATTTTGAAACTAAGCTGAACATTATGAAATGGACGTAAGTCTTAGAAATATGATTGAACCAAAATGTCACTGTATGAAATAGAAGACATATTTTGCCGGTCGTTTTTGAACGTAAAATCAATTTATTACTCACAATTATCCTACAAATCAAATATGTTGCTTTTATCTGTAAGATTGATTGAACTTTTGTACTTCGGGCATGATGTATTGCAATCTATCGTATGAAAAATGAAATACAATGTACGAAGGTTATTTTGGTTACAGAGATAAACATACAATGGGCATTCAAATGTTGCCACTTGGATATTTCATAGTATATAATCATTTATGTTCTTGGTTTCCTTCTTTTCAATAAATCTTTGAATAACAGCAGATGCAGTAATATGCTGTCGTTGAGTAAGATTAAGTACTTTAAATTAAAAAATATTTAACCAGTAACCCTATTTTTACTTCAGCAAATACACAGTCTCCGGTGACAACGACTACTGATGCTGTTACTCCAAGTCCCCCACCACGACATAGTAATACACTCTCTTATCCCTATCATAATTTTAGTTACACAATGACCATTATCAGTTCATGAGCACCTTTCAAATCGTTTCGAAGATGTAGCCCCATTTCATGTACTCATGAGCTAAGGCTAAATGTGTTCTTTGAGACCGGAGGTAAATGGTCTGTTGACGGCAATGATTTAGAAACAAAGTATAACGGTCACATTGCTCTTATATAAACTTGTGTTATGATAAACTTTACATGAGGTCGTCCTTTGCAGCAGTAAGTTTATTTCGCTCTTCGGGCAATTAATAACATCAGATAAAGGATTAACAATGATAAATATGTCAACACTTTCTTCATCATCTATCGTCCTACGCAGTGGGATGTAGCACGTGGGGTTTATAATGCTACATCATGTACGTAGTTCACATTTTCCTATGCTACCGCCTTGTTTCGTATAATCGTAAACATCTCTACTTATGGAACATTGTTAAGCATTTTTAGTTACCGTTACGCACGCGTAGGAACCTAGTAACAGTGTTGGTATGTAGCCTGGCATCGCTTAAAGTGTATCACGAAGCAACAGTAAACAAATTCGCGTTCACAGCATAGTATTATATACGTGAATCAGTCAAGAAAAGGATTATATCAATTGGTATCTTCCAACATGTTTGTATTCTTTGTAAATTGGTAAAAAGCCAAAGTTTTCCAATTTATTTATTAGTAAGTGGGGCTGTGATAAAATTTATTTTTAGCGTTTTTGCACTTGAGGATTAAGCTCTCTCTCAAAGTAGTAGGAGAAACTTTGAAACTGAAAAACATTATTAGGTCCATGCAATTCCTCAAAGCATGTTTGATCCAACGTGTCTCTGTCTGAAACTGAAGATACCTATTTCACGGTCATTGGTGGCACATGATTTATTATTTGCACATGAATTGTTCTACATACCAAAGTAACAAAACGTCTTGTAAGGTATATAGGCGTAAATAAATTATTCAGTAAATGTTTAATACAACTATGTCGATTCACATAAACATATTGTAATTGTTGTTTTGCACCATTTGTTTGTACGGACGCTTGGAAATGGTAGGTAAAGGTTTTCAGCGAACACTTAAACCTTGTACAATATATATATATATATATATATATATATATATATATATATATATATATATATATATATATATATATATATTGTTTCTGTTAATTAATCCTTCGAATCAAAGAATTACTTGTAAGACTGTTTCATCTTTCCCACTGCCGACATTACCTATTGCAATCTATCTTCAAAGAACTCAGTCATTATGGAAAAAAGTTATTTTTGTTAGTGAATATAACATATATAGTACTAGGCATTTGAATGTTGCTATGAGTGCGGAAAATAAATGCTAGCCAATAGCCATCAGCATTATGTTCTTCCCCTCTTCACCAAACCTTTGGATAACTGCAGATGTAGTAATAGGTTTTCGTTGAGTAAGATTATGATTTTAAAATATGGTACATTTTACTAAAATGTCATTTTTTACGTTTGTTTCAGTCACCACACAGTCTCCTACAACTACAACTGATTCAGTTACTCCAAGTCCTCCACCACGACAGAGTAGCACCCAACATTTACCTGTATGAGATTTGTTACTGCATCCTGAATAATATCAGTTTACGGCATTCTTCATTTTTGTTTTCAAAAGATAAATGACCCAAGTTTTGAATTCCTTAAAATGTCCATTTCACTTATTCATGAGCTAAGGCTAAACCAGTTCATTGAGACTAGAGTTAAATAATTTATCAACAGCAATGATTTAAAACCAAAATATAACAAAGCACTATCCGGTTAATGGTGAAAATATACAGAGAGGATATTTTCTTGAAACGAGTGCACAATGGATCTATTTGATCGAGTGGGTGGAGATACTTACGTTTATCACCGACGATATGAGATATATCCGTTATTCACTGGTAAAAACCAAGATTTCTTTTTAATTTTATTTTCGACCGCATTGACTAGGTATAACAGACTGAAGTAGCAGATTTCTTATTCGTTCCCCGGCTGTCAGCAGTTTGCCATTTATGATCTGCTGCGTGTTGTGAATATTCGTATATAAAAATTGTAACATAATTCTATTTGTCAATTCAAGGTAAAACAGCACATTCGGTAAAAAAAAAACAAAAAAAACAAACAAGTTTCACCTAGTTGGATTTGAAGGCATTTCGTCCTCAACGGGTCATACTAACTGCTCTATTACTGAAGCTGCAGAGTATACCTTCAGTTGTCTTGGTCATAATATTTTCCATGCCTATTGATGGCAGATCGAAAATATAAAATTAGGCCACTCCAGTGAATTGTCAAGAACATTACCTTTATGACCAAGCATAGAATAAATAAAGCTAAAACTAAGTGACCAAAACGTAATGGTTTCAAAATTGCAGGTCTATTTATTATTCTTGTGATAAAATTCGCGCTAATGTTGTTTACTATAGAACCACATTGTGAAATAATTGAAGTTTCACGATTACTCAGTTATTCTATAAACCTCTTCTACAGACAAATATGAAACCCATAGTAAGGTTCTTGTATGTTAGACAAGGCACATCAGTTGAACAGCAAGCTGACAGCCAGATCTGAGACAATGAGGGAAGTCGAGAATTTACTACCATGATTATTGAATATGAGGTTCGTTTTCTCAGATATGTATTTTGGTGTTAAGCGGCAACAAAGTAATCAATTGTAAGACGGAAGAAGAACGAAGACAGCTTGCGAGTAAACGTATAAATACTGCTATTTATTTACAATATACTACTGGCAGTTTAAATTTTCTCGAACTGATTATGCAAAGGTTACACCTGTTGTTCAAAATTATAAATCTTTTTAAAGTTGTTGGCTTAACGTGTTTTCATATGAACTTGTAACATAATTCATTTAAGAAGTCTCTTTTTTTTTCATTTTTGTTGCAGTCACTGCATATTCTTCCGTAATAACTTCTACAAATGCGGTTACACCAAGTCCTTCTCCACGACGCAGTGATACTCTACTCTTACCTGTCATAGTTTTAATTACACAATTATTATTATTAGTCCAACAGCTTTCTTTAAAAATCTTTTAAAATATGTATCCCCCCCCCAAGCTTCGAATTCCTGAATCAGTCCTTTTCATGTATTCATGAGCTAAGTCTAAATGTTTTCATCGAGACTGGTGGTAAATGATCTATCGAAGGCAATGATTTAGAAACAAAATATAACATTCACTATCGGCTTAACGGTGAAAAACATTATGCAATGGTAAAACTAAATTTTACAATATGTTGTCAATATTGGGGCGCTGTTTCGTTTTGTTGGGATAAAATTCGCTTGAATGTTATTTAGTACAGAATCACAAAATAAAACAATTTGAAGCTTCACAATTACTGTACAAACTATTATCTAACTTCCTTTTTAAAGTTAACGTGTCACCCAGCGTATGTTTGTTGTAGTTTAAGGAAAGCGCATTACATAATATAGGTTATAAGGTAATTAGTCGGCCAGATTTCAGACTATAAAGTAAATCCTGCACCAAATCCACCACAACTCAAAAGTAAGCAAAATCACGTTTACATCATGCTATGTATAAATACTCGATTCAGTCTTGCAAAAGATTATACCATTTCTCATCCAACATGTCTGTATTCTCTGTAACATTGTAAAAGCGAGTATTTTTCAATTTAATTATTAGTTTGTGGGGTATGTTATACATAAATTTTAGTGTTTGCATTATTGGGTATTGTGATATGGCCCAAGAAACAGGAGAGTTTTTAAAACTGTGATCAATGTTATTGAGTGATATAATTCCTCGAATCATTCAGAACTATCATGATTCTGTCTGAAAGTGCAGACACACAGTTCAGTTACTTTTGGCAGACGATATTTTTTATGCATAACAAAGTAGCAACATCTATTTTACGGAAAATAACTATGTGTAAAATTATTCAGCAGATGGTAAATATAATAATGACCTTTATTTGCATTTCCAGCAAAATTGTACATAAACATTTATGTTTGTTACAAAAATTGACGGTGGCACGTCTGATACATGCAGTACATCAAAACTATCGTTTATGGACATATTTCAGCAATGCTAAAAATATATACTAACACATAATTACATTCCCACGCACACTCATACATACATTTATACACACACTCATACATACATTTATAAACTGAGAGAGAGAGAGAGAGAGAGAGAGAGAGAGAGAGAGAGTATGTTTTGTTGCTAAATACGGAGTCACTGTTGATTGTTTGGCACTATTTGTATATGTAGAACGGTGCCAATAAGCTGATGCATTCGATAAACACTTTAACATTGTAACAGCAAATGCTTTCTCATAATTATACTACGAATCAAAGATGTTAATTTATTTGCAAGATTGTTTCGCCATTAGCACTGCGGACATTGTATATTGTAATGTATCTTGGAAGAAATCAATTATAATGCAGGAACGTCATTTTGTAAATGACATATCATAGGCATTTGAAATTTGCCATGACTACCGATAATAGATACTAGCAGATTCTATATCAATGTCATAAAAGCATTCATTTTGTTTCTTCTTTTTAAACAAATCTTTGGATAATAATGGGCGCAGTGGTAGGCATTTTGTTTCATTCGATTAGTTATTTTAAAACGTGACATATTTCACCAAATATTTTTCACTTTTTAATTTTGTTTCAGTCACAACACATTCTCTCGTAACAACTACTACCGATGCGGTTACTCTAAGTCCTCCACCACGACAGGGGAACACTTAACATTGACCTACCAGAGTTTTAATTACATAATGAAAATTATAAGTTCAAAATGCTACAGAATAAAATGATGCAACTATTGCTGAAAACCATAAAATTTATTTATCTTTATCAATGGGTTGCTCACAAATACAATCGAAGCTTATCATGTCTACATATACACTTCAAAGATGATAGACGTACTGTGACGTCACAGCAAGCATATGATGTCGAAACAGTAAGTGAAATCACGTCACATCATATATATATATATATATATATATATATATATATATATATATATATATGTATATATATATATATATATATGCGCGATTCAGTCTTACAAAAGGTTATAACAGAACATTTCTTCCATCACGTTTGTATTCACTGTAATTTTGTGAAAACCAATATATTTACTTGTTATTTATTAAAAAGTTGGAGATATGTTATAAGTAAGTTTTAATATGGGCACTTGTAGGTATCATGATCTCTAGTACATGTGGTTTTTATACTCGATAGATACGTTGATTATCATCCAGAATAGCCCACGGTATAATAATAATAATAATAATAATATTCCAATTATAGTAATGATCATAGTAGAGACAGGTGTTGAAAATAGAGTGCTCAATGGCGACGTGAGCATAACTAACTTAGCGTGATTCGAAATGTGTAGTGTTAATATTTTGAAGCCAGTGTAGCATTTAGTTTTATATCCGGTAGGGTTGCTTGATATTAATTCATTCAAGTTTCTCACAAGTTTAGAAGTTTGTACAGACATAACTTCTTTCATTGCTTAGATAAGGCCATGTTTGTTTTACAATATATGCAGTGAGTCTTATATTCTGCTCCTAGAATTAAGTTTGATTTTGATCTTCCGCCACAAAAGGTCAATATTTTTTAAGTCCAATCTATAACTTCATATTTCCTTTTACACGCACTGGTTCCATCAGAGTTTCACAGTGTGCTATTGTCTACTTCCAGCATCGTAGTCTTATTAACCAAACTTCTTGCTTATCACTGGTCATATATTGTGTCTTAAAACACAGTTGAATTTATCAGAAAACACAACTGAATTTATTAGAATGAATACTTCTGTCCACAGCTGACAATGTTTCTAAAACATCTTAGCAGAAACAATCGCAAAAAATCCCTGGTATTCAAGAGGACGGGAACGGAGCAATGAATGTTGTGCATGTAAATCACTCTGGCATAACATTATGGTCAGAGTTGCCAAAGTAGTCCATTGATTTGAAGCCCACTGCACTCCCAAATTTCCAAGGACCTAAAGACAACCGTAGTTGTCACCTGAAAGGTTCTTAAACGTGCGAATACTACAGAATAGTTGGTCTCTGATCACATAAAAGGACCACACGTCGCGAAACTCTAACTTCTCACATGCATATTTGTTTTAGTCCAACATTTGTATGCTTCACCGGTAAGTCTTTCTAAGCAGAATATTAGTACTTCACCCATCAAATGCAAAACACGACCCAAACACCTAATACAAAGCATTATTGATGTGTCAAATTCCTAAACATGTATAACTACAATATCCAGAGACTTCCCTATGTTAAGAAATTAGAGGGGGTCCTTTTTACGAAACAGATGACGTCTGCTCCGAGAAACTGGCTAATTACTATAAATGAACGCATATAAATCAATACAAATACCTTTCCGATACCCCTGCCACTCTTCAAAGAAAACAGAGCAAGCAGCTCTTCTTCCTACAGTCTCCAT
Source organism: Megalonaias nervosa (assembly GCA_016617855.1). Taxonomy (NCBI): domain Eukaryota; kingdom Metazoa; phylum Mollusca; class Bivalvia; order Unionida; family Unionidae; genus Megalonaias; species Megalonaias nervosa. Next base: position 11,592 of record JAECUM010018428.1, on the reverse strand, counting down.
ATGCTACCCTACCCTATTTACCGTCCTTTAAAAACAAAACTGCTACCCTATTCACACAAGGTAGGACGTAAAAGAAGGGGTATAATAATAGAAATTAAATCTCTTATAAAGAAACTAAATTCCATATCTCATTCCACAATATGGCCCCTTTATAAATAAAGTAAAACGCTTATTCCCAATAACTTTCCAACCTCAGTTTGGATGGGCCATCACCCACTACGTGCTGACCACACACAGTAAGAGTCAAAAGGAGGGGTGTATTGTAGACTTTATATAAATTCCTTATAAGCAAACCTAACTTCGTTATCTCCCATATAACTTCCCTCTGACCCTGGTTTGAAGTAAAACCTCTCTCCGCTCTATAATGTCCCTACTCTCACATCCTCTGCTATTAAAACCAAAACTATCAATCCATTCGCACACGCTGAATGTAGTAAAGGTATACAAACAGACGATAAATCCTTCAAAATACTTAATGAACCCGATTATAAATAAAATAAAACACAGATCTCTGTAATGTCCCTATCCTCAATACCTTCCTTTTAAAACAAACCTACCATCCCATTTACTATTCTCATAATCCCTTTGATTTTACCCCTGGGGTGAAAGAAGGAATAAAAGTAAGATGCCATTTGTATTATTTTTGGCATTATCGATCAAAGATAATTTACCATTAGATTACCACCATTCAATTCATAGTGACAAGGCAATTTCAAAGAAAGAAATGTTTATAAGTTTTCTATTTTATAAATCCTTCATGAAGTTCAAGAAGGGGGATTTTTAGAATTTGTAGCAATCCCAAATTTTACAAATATCACTGGCAGCTTGTTGTATTTTTTAGGATTGGATCTTTTGTATGTGTCATTATCTGAAAATAAGTGTAATGTTGAACCAATGTCGAATAGACACAATTATCGTGTAAGCCTACTTTGCCTATAATTTGTGCTTGCAATGGCTTGTGTAAAAAACTGCAATGTTACAATTTTGAATTTACGCAAGGCCTCGGGGAAACAATAACTGCAACTCCCTGCCAATTTTCTACTAGCAAATAAGCCTTATTCAGGTCATATGTTGCTAAAAATAACTGTTACCAGTGGGCACTGATACTTTGAGTTGGGTAATGTTATTATTGCGGCTTACGTAACTGTCAACTCCCGCTTAAAACGTGCTCCATTTTGGAACCTTTAGGAGACAGAGTTCTTTACCTAGACATCAGTAATTATAAGTTACTTCATTTGTATGGGAAAACATGAACGAGTTTTTCGAAGTAATGCCGCACGACCTTGGGAGTGAAGTACTCCGAAAAAAAAACAAGTTCATATTTTCCCTAACAAATGCAGTAAGCTTTTTATTATATACTAATTTTATTTTTTCTACGTAAGGCTTAATTATTTAACCGAGAAAAATTCAGCAAATAATAATTGCATGTACATCGATCTATCTGGAGGTTATCACTCACGTATGGAAGACGGCCGTTTAAGGTCTTGGAACCACAGATATCCTGAAGAGACTATTTTGAGTTTTGCCAGTGGTGAACCTAGAAAATTACGGCTACCAGTGCAAAGACAAACAAACAGACCTTCATATAAATGTGAAGTGAACGGAATGATATTGAACTATCTTTCCAGTCAAGTGGTGAGCTCTGACGTCTTAAAAGGAACTTTCAAGTCCGGTTAAGATCAAGACTTTCGTGTGAAATAGTTATTTCCTCACACAACTGTACGATTGTCATATCATTAAATCATGAATGGACCCTGAGATAAAGTGTATCTAATCATCAACGACATATGAGTGCAATTTTCCTGATCCAAACACGATAACGTAGGGGCACCGCTCTTGCCAAGCTGCGACTTCTGTCATCGGTGTTGCAGCAGATTCAGAGGAAAGAAGTGAAGTGAATGACAGTGTTCAAGACATAGTAGATTACCAGAAACTATTACAAGAAACAAGTTATCAAGACCAAACGATTCCTTTGTATTCAGATGGTTTATCGTGCTTGTGTTTGTGACTACAATTCTTGGATTACGTTTACTATTACATTCTTTATGGAACATACATGAACAGAACCCGCAAAAATAAGACAGTCAAAACTCATAAAAAGGGTTACTTAATGTTAATTTCTCCTTGTCCTACAAACCGCAAAATAAGAAAAAAATAATGCGTCCTACTTTTCTTTCTTCACTCCTCTGGTAAAACTATAAGGATTATGAGAATCGTAAAGGCGATGGTAGTGATTTTACTTTTAAAAATGGAGGTTAGGAGAGGATGGGGACATTATAGAGGGTGGTAGAGCTTTTACTTCATTATAATGGGACTCATATGACGGCATCGCGCTTGGGAAGGTATTTTTAACATAGGAGTTAAATTTAATTTTTGTACCCTTTCATGTACATCCTATCCTGTGTAAATGGAATGGTAGTTTTGTTTTGAAAAAGGAGAATAGGGGAGGATATGGACTATATAGAGCGGGTAGAGTGTTTGCCTTATAAGGAGATCATAGGGAATGTATTGGGGAAAAGTTATATTTTATTATATCTCTTCTTATAATCCTACACTCCATGTAAATGGAATGGTAGTCTTGTTTAAAAAGGAGGATAGGGGAGGTAATGGAGATTATTGAGGGACTAAGTTTTTTTTTTTTTTTTTCCACATTACTTTTAACGTGCATCACAAGGTGATAGGAGGTAAGGAAGATATTTTTATTTATATGGGAAATAAAATCTATTTTTATACACACCTTGTACATCTTGCACTCTGTTTTCTGTAAATGATTCAATGTTAGTCATTCCAAAGGGCATTTGAAAGAGTAGGAGATGTTTATTATTACATTTCATGTTTTAGACCAGAGAACCCCTCACATGCTCTGCATATACTCGTTTCAGTTAGAGAGCCGAAAAACACGAACCTATTTAATGTCCGTCGAATATAGAACCAACATGTTACAAATAGACAGACTTATCCTGTAAAACAACCCTACGACGTACTATTCATTTCAGTTAGAGGAGAGGGATGTTCACATTTCCTAGGAAACTAGAAACACCATGTTATACTATTACAAACTTGCAAAGTCATCCTCTGAAAAACCTACGAGGTAATATATTACTTTGGGATAGACTGTAGACAAATTCTGACTTGCTACATTTCATGCCTAAATAGAACAAACATCTTACACTGTTACATTTCTAACAAGCAAGATTCAATGTTTATACAATAAACTGGTAGTCATATAAATTCCAATATGGTGGCCTAATATTAAATTCTCGTTTACAGTCAGAATCTTTCTGCCCTGTTTGAGTGGTATACTATATAGATATCTTGAGTCACTATTTCATTGCACTTCTACGCTTAGAAATATCTCCATTTCTAGGTTTGGTTAAGATAGAGTTTCTTGCTACTTTACGGATATGTTTGTAAGTCTGGACTTATGACCTTGCTAGAGGCAATTTACCTCCACACCCACTTTGTTGCAAACATTACCATAGTAAACAAATCTCACCATGACTTCTCCAATTCTTTGCATGTGTTTTCCTTTAATTGTATTTATGTGCTTTTCTTTGTTTTCAACAATTCCTATTTATCAGCGAATCTGATTCGGCGGCCATTGTGTTATATATTGTATGTCTCAAAGCATTCGAAGTAAAAAACAGCAAACTTTGTGCCCGGTTTGGTTGAGATAAATTATCTTCCATATGTTTTCGGCAACCTATTTTCTTTCCTTTCATTCTCCCTCGTCCCTCTTCTCAAACACGAATAAATTTTATTCATCCAATAACTTATTTTACCTATTTTGACTTCGCTGATGACGTTGCTACTGGCCTTGCTATGAAGTTTCCTGGTTTGAGTCTCGCAAACAAAAGCTGGAAAGGATGGCTGGAAATTAGCATAGCTTTAATACCCGTTGAGGTACAAAGCTAACATTGAAAACACAGATCATATAAGGGAAGTTTCTATAACGTTGTGTCATACTTGTTCTAAATTTCTCGTCTGCTCAAACTAGCTGTTTGAGCTGGAAGTAGACCAATGAATGTTCACACAATTATGCAAATTTGTACTGCGTAAGCTGAGGCGCTGAATACAGTGGGTAACCAGGCCATAGTCTAGAAAGCTGAGTCATGCTGCCATCATTAAATTTGTTTATGACAGCTTCTTACTATTGCATCAATGCATGCCGTCTTGGATGTATAACCTTGCTGGTGTTAATTTTCTTCAGTTTATATAAATATTGCACATAGATGATATCAAAATATGTTGTAAGATATCAAAATATGTTGTTAAGATAATACAAAGCATTACCTTATAATATCAGATCTGAGCAAGAGAAAGGCAGATCAAGGCATCATTGTTCATAATATTTTAACAACTGATTTAAAATTATATCACGTTTTTCATCTAGCAGTTCTCAAAAGCCCTACTCGATGCAACTTGTAAAAAGTGAATTCTGGCAACAGAGACGTGGAAATGAAAAGATGATTTGAGCAGATTGGCATCACAGATAATCGTTAGGCATTAATTCGGCAACAGTTTAAATCTGATCTTTTGTTTTACACATTTGGCAAACGTTTTCTCATTTTCAGATCGAGAAAAAGTAACTGCGCTATTGCTATATCCTTCGAGTTCTGAAAGATGAATACTGGGATCTGACAGTCGTTGATCGTGTCACAGAGAAATTGATCTGTGCCAATTTCGCTTTACTTTGTAAAATTACAATGAAACGTAAATTGCTCAAAACATAACATTGATTCTGCGTTCTCATCTGCGGATGTGAAAAGTCTGGGAAAGTTTATATTCTACGGATAAAAACAAAATTCTAAATTGTAAATGTTTCTTTCCTCATACCCCTCATGTTGCTAATAAGGAAGAGTGGAACGATACACTTGTGTCTTCAATATCACGAAATCCTTCATCACTGCACCAATTTCTCAGACAAAGCTTCGAGTGGCGTTAGGAATGCAAGCAACGCAATACACTGTACAATTAAAATGGACAGATATCTTTCTTCTTACGAACTATGTTTAGATAAATATTATTGTGTAGTTCACTGTCATCTCTGATAAATAGAACAAAAAATATAAGCACCGTGTCGCTATTTCTTGCAATATATAAAATCAGAATTGTTAGGCTGCCAATAAATTCGGTATCATACGTCAACCATCACGCATATTCAATTAGTCTTTATTTTGTACAACATACGTCACGTGAAAGCGGTAAACAATCTGTCACGGAATTGTATAAATCCATTTATTTATTAAATACATGTACTCGGGTTTCGTTTTTTGTGTACAACGATACCCGAGGGTGATTTATGTATATTGTACATTATTTCGAAACAGTGACTTCGGTTCATCCTATGCCGCACGTGCGAAGTGCTTTCGATAGGAAAAACCGAATTCTTCCAGCGCACAGACGATGCAGGATACATTGTCTGTGTATAAATGTCTCACCGTAAGACGATATCTTCTCATTACGGAACGTCTTGTCAGCAATCTGTTTGCTCAGTACAGGAGCCCCCTAGTTACAAAATGTCAGATAAACAGAGGAAGAATTACAGAATCAAACGAACGGAAACGAAACGGACTTTGAATTATGAATTACGGCCATGGAGCAAGAATATTAAAAGAAATTAATGAAATCCAAAAGAAATGGAATACAGTATGCGATGCTGAGACTCCTTCCTGTTGAGCAGGGAGAAAGGACAGATCGACAAAATTGCGATATTGAGACTCCTTCCTGTGACTAGGGAGAAAGGACACTCGCCATACTATATGGATTAAAAGATGACTTAACACAATGGAAAACGGACTTGTGATTCATATTACGTAAGAAATGTTTAAACAACTTAAGCGAATGCGAAGAACACTTATTAAACAGTTTAATATTATTAATTTAACTTTACCAAATATTATAGCTAAATTTTCAAAATTTACTGATTACGATTAAATTGACTAAACTCAATAGTTATTCATGTATTACTTCAATAAATTATTAAATTATTAGTAACCTAACTATAGCCACTTAATATTATATTTACGATCAAAATTGTCATTCATGTATTAGACAAGAAACTCGTGGCACCTGAGCTAGTGTTCACGTGATCGCGAAAGCGTAGTGTGAATGTTGCTCGTGCCTAATTAAGATCTCAAACAACCTATACGCAAAGAAGAAACGGTATAATAGATATCTATTTATTAAAACATCTACTTAATAGAAATTATGAATTAATTTTAAATTATTTATTAAACTTTAGACTTACAGGAAACTCTTATGAATTAAATAACTCCAGAAATTTGATATATTAGAAATAAGATTTGAATGGTGTACAAACCCTTACTCAAAATTTAATAACGAAATTTAATAAAATTAATACAAGAACACACACATATGGGAAAAAAAAACATGAACACAGAAAATACTTTAACTATTGTCACAAGGGGGTTACTCAAATGATGTCAATCTGAGAGTAACCACACCAATAAAACTTGGACTTGCACATCTTCAGCTGTAGAGGTTTGTACGTTGTTTGTTATATTGTTATATTATGTACGTATATTATTTCTTATGTATATTGTCAGTTATAGCTTTGTACGTACTACCACGTTTATTTTTGTATGTTTTCAATGTAGCTTTGGCTTGCGTAGTATAACGCAAATATTTCCTATTCTTGTTTGAGACTTAGCAAGAGATTTATATTAGCAATATAAAGTTATATACAATTGCGTTTTATTAAAAAACGTTTAGTACCATAGGAATCTTATCGGATACAGGTTCACTTCTGAACCTGTTTATCGTTTTGTAATGTTGTACCGATGATGTAATTTGAATTACTTACCGTATATAACGTCATTACGTGTTATAGTATATACCCGTGTCATGCATAGTACAGTGTGCATAGTACAGTGTTGGATGTATTTTCAGCTGATCAGTGATCCATGCTGTTCGTAGTCGACGTGGTACGAGCTGCAGAGCTAACAATAGAAACTGATAATGGCAGCTGTAAAGCTGAACCATAGCAGCCGTAGAGCTGAGCGAAGTGTTGCTACCTATAATGATGCTTGCTTGATTGACCAGTGTGATTGGTAGCCAAGTGATATTGACGGGAGTGTTTTTTGTGTTACTGCATGCATGTAATCTTTTAGCCGTGGGCTAATTTTGGGGTTTTGTTATACCCATTGTTTTGGGACTGTAAAGACGTTTTGTATATCTGTTCAATCAATTCATTATTTTACTATTTGAGTAAAATACGTCATTCTTTTCATAGTGTTAAATTACTGTGAATCGTTCACCTTTTGTCCTTGTAGTGTAAGGTCATTTATTTGTATTTATATTTGTTGCATCTTAGGTTCGTGCGGATTATGTCAACTTGTCCAATATTTGGATCTTATACACTCACGTATTAATCGATATTGTTTTCTCATTCAGTCATACATCAATAAACATTGTATTTGTATCACCATCAAGTGTTTGTTGTAAATCCGAAATCCAATCCAGTTATCTTGTTACACAATCTTACACTTGTGAGCTTCCATACTTTTTTTGATACATTACCCATACAATCACTCCACCATATAAGTTTATCCATCTATAGAAAACTATACATTAACTTAAAACATCCATTCCAATATCAAGCTAAATAAACGATAATAATAATAAAATAATACCATGGACAACAAAAACTTAATCATAAGCGGTATGAGTTTGACAGATGAGGGTGATTCACGGGGAAAGAGGAACGGCGATTATTCAAGGCGCAAGTGTAGTTAAAACTCAGTGTGACATATTTCACAGGGATGGGTCCAAAACTATTAGGATATTTGTTCAATTTCTAAATCTTGTAACACTTTTTCCTATAAATAATTTTGATACAAGTGCCGCAATACAGAGTTTTTCATTCACCTTCTAGCGTTTCGTGTCGATTATGTTTTCAAATAAATAAATCGGTAGATCCTCAAAAATTGAGTTGACTTCGAACAAAAGCAACAGCCCCCCCCCTTGCATTTGCTTAATCGTGCCAGAGACATGGACCACTTTAAATGGGAATGACATCGTACTAGTCGCGATTTCGGTTAAGATTAAAATGCATTATCATATACGACTTGGGCAGATATTCTAGCAGCATTGTTTCTATGTGTTGATTTAAATTTTATTTCTAAAATGATATCCGTTCAAAACCCATAAATTCTTGAAATGTTATTGAAGCTTCTAGACAAAGAACTTATAAAAGTCGCACAGTTTTTTATACTTATGCATATGCAATAGTTTCTTTCCGTCGCAATGTTTCACTGAAATTCATTCAGCCGCAGTAACAGTGTATAGCGTGTCCGATTTCAAGTCCCAATAGGTGTGTGTTCGAATCCTACCATCAGATCCGCCAAGGATGGCAACTGTGGTTTGACCCAGAGCAACACACGTTACTCCAATTGTCCCTGCTCTAAATAATCCATTCGTGTTGCTGTGCCATAAACCACTCATTCAGTTCAAACCAAAGCAAGTAATTGTCAAAATCGCATGTCAATCGAGCATCTATAGTGAAGTTACATAATGATACCAAAGCATAGTACATAATGTAATAATGCAAATCTCGTATTAAAGCAAAGGTTTGGATCGTTCCATGTCAGTCCTTCACAAGGTAAAATAATATAGATCTACTTCTCACATGAAAAATGTGTTGTTTTTTTATATAAAGTATTAACAATTCGATTCTTTCACCCATGATATGGAAATGTTCTTTCCGGACTAGTGTTCGGAAAGACATGTCCTTTAGGGTATTTTACATTTTTTCGTCACATTGAAGAGATTTAACAAATCGTGATGGCTTTTTTGTTCATTATATGCAGCTTTGTCCGACTTGTATCACGCGTCTGTTAATAGACGAATGGCTGACATGAAACGCATCCTCTTTTAATTGTAGCTCCATTTTCTTAAATTAAAGTCTCGTTCAAAGATATGAGATAGTGATGTTCAGCTGCATCATAGCTCTAAAGCTCTAACTCCACAGCGATGTGCTTTTGCCCGCCTTCATAGTTTTCTTAAGGACCCTGTGAATCGTCTACTTTTATGTACATCTGAATAAAGGAAAGCATAATATTGCTACAATTTGCAAGAAAACTAATAAAAGCTTTTCAAATATTTATAATTTTTTTCAAACCAATCTTCATTATCTCATTTCAATGTCTAATATAGCTACATATGTGAAAGAAGTGAAGCATCATCATGCATATATTAGAAACTGCTGATATAGTTAAGCTGTATATTGTGGTACAAACCACATACGATCCAATGACGCTATAATAATCTTTAATTCAATGTCTTGTACAGCCAATATGATGTATATTAGATCAAAACATTTGATAATATAACATGCGACCAGACATCCTATTTCTTGACCTCTTCGATAAACGGTTATACTAAAAGGGCGAATCCAGTAAGAGAATAAACAATTACATGGCTGTTCGTATTTACAGTATTCAAGACGAGTCTTGGTAAGCTTTTGATTTATATTCCAGTAAAACTTTCTTCTATCTCTTTACTTTTAATATGAATAATCATTTGTTCAATCACAATTTGAAGAAAGGTACATCACTGGTTTTAAAAGAATTGAATAAAGAATCTGTTCAAGTACACTCAGCCTGTCCATCTCGGTGAAACACCCGGAAGATATATATCATCTAGAATAAAGCACAATGGTACTAATGATATATGGTGCAACTGCGTGAAAAACTTAAAAAACATTTATATGCCAAGTCTCAATCATGGTACTATAAAATTGCCTTGCTACAAGGAAGCCGTGTGTGTGTGTGTGTGTGTGTGTGTGTGTGTGTGTGTGTGTGTGTGTCTCAATGACTTTACATGTATGTGAAAACAAACTTATTTTATGTATACTATTCAACCACACACAGAATGAGAAAAAAAAAATTCATATGGGAAAGTTTGTTTGTATATTAAGGGTCGGCTGATTCGGTGTGTCCTTGGAAAAGATACTTAACTCCCATTTCGTCAGCATGTCATAGCTAATGGAGTGATGAAAGTGCCGGTATAACTACTACTACTGCTACTACTAAATTTTGCAGATTAAAGAATATGTAGAATTTGAAAGGTGACAAACTATATTACATGATGTGTTTCAATTCGTACATCAAAGTGAATGTAATTCTAACACACTATCACGATGTGATGGTTTAAATATGATTACGTTTTATTCATGAAGGCATGAACGAAACATGTCTTTGTGTATCTGGATGCACACCATTTAACGTGTTTCGTGTTTTAACACAAGGACTAAAGAGATTTATGTGCACCCCAATACATACAGATAAACGTTGCTATTGCATCACATGGACGAAATAACAGTTAAACATGTTTCTTGCGCCAGCACGAGGATGAAAATAACTAAATATTCATCCAAATAAGCAGCGCTAAACGGTTTACTCGAGTCAACACAAGCACGAACAAAGCCTATTTGCATCTCATTGCACACGGTTAAATGTAATTCGTGCCTGAACATATGGACGATATATGTGCATCCAGATACACACTGTTAAACCTGCATCTAGCTTCAAAGGTAGAAATAACTCTCTATTCATCCTACTGCACTGAAAAACGTGTTTCATGCATAAAGACAAGGACGAAAAAACTATTTGCAAGCTAAATGCACAGTTACGATTGCTTCATGCATCAGCAGAAGGATGAAATAGTTCTACATGCGCTGGAGATATACGTGCTTCGTGCGTCAACACAAACACGAAATAGTTATATGAGCGTTGGAGCTAAATGTTCTTCATGCGTAAACACAAGGACGAAATAGCTCTATATTCTTTGGAGCTAAACGTGCTTCTTGTGTCACAACAAGAAGATAAAAGATTATGTGCATCGCAGTCCGCTGAGTTAAAAGTGTTTCGTTCATATACATATAATTTTATGTGCATCTCTACGCACAAATTTAAATGTCAGTCGTGTGTCAGAAGAAGAAAGACCTGTAAGCACATCTCATTCCACGAGGTTAATTTGTTTCATGCTTTGACTCAAAGACGAAATTATCATATATTATATCTGCTTTCCAATGCCAAGGTTAAACATGTTTCGAGTTCATTCGTGAACGCAAGGACGAATGAACTTCATTTGATTCTCAATATACATGTTGTAAACATCTGCTTAACCTTTGACCTCGTTTTGTGGATTGATAGTGTGCTGTTTGATGCTTTACGGCACAGTAACACAAGAATGTTACTGAGTGTCCATTTGTGGCATGATGTTATGATATGTTTCAAGATTGAAATTACTATTATACGAATAATTATTGAGATCCTTGCAAGAATGATTGGTCAACTTCTTACTGTTTCTTCAATGTATTCTTCGAAAGGCATGCGAATTTCTTCATCATGAAAGAGTATGTTTAAAGACTTTTGTAGATGCTGTGTAGATAATTGTTTAGTCTGCTGTGAAATTGAGAGGCTGCTATATTGTATTGTTTTAGGAAGACAACAGTTTGAGACATCAGAATCAGTGTAATGTACAAGAACATCCCTTTTATTCTTTAGATGGAAATATATATATATATATATATATATATATATATATATATATATATATATATATATA